>JANHGN010025283.1:0-116293 GCA_024605025.1 Megaceryle maxima | reverse complement strand
AAAACTATATATATAGCTCAGTATACCTTGAATCTTTACCTATGCCAACTAATGTGATTTGTCCTGAAGTAATTTGTCGAGAAGTAATTGACTGCAATATTTTAAAAAAATACCTAAAAATGAGGGGAACATCACATTTCTTCTAAGTTTTTCCCCTGTAGACTGAGGGGTTAACCAGGGAAAAAGTTTCTGTCTTTCTGTGGTTACATTCACCAGTCCAACTAACTGGATAGATAGGGTAGAGGTGGAAAGCAAAGGCTAATTAAATACAGGCTTCAGATCTGTTGTATTATTAACAGTGAGCTCCTCTTGTCCGAGATAATAGTTGCCTCACTGTGTAAATTCATGAACCTGGAATGAGACAGAATGTTGTGCTGACTTGTCTGACCAGTTATTCTAAACTATTTCAGGTTAGAGTGTGAGTTCTGTTGTATGGGAATGATTTAAAAGTATTGCACAATAAATACTGTCTGTGGTGATCATTCTCTTCACAATAAACTCAGTGCGGTGTGGCTGCAGATGGCGTTTTCCCATTGTGTGCTTGTTGTGTATCTAGAGCACCGATGATTTTGAACGGAGACCTTGCTGGGGATGTTTACATAAAAGCTTGATTCTAAATGCAAATAGAATTTAAAATTGATAGATGTTTTTTTGAAACTTCAGAAAAAAACCAACCCATTTTATTTTATTTTGGGGTTTTTTTTTGACCACAATGGATTAATTTCCAGCCAGTTCTAAAAGAAACTCTGAAAACCTCTGAAATGGAAGAAACAAAATGATCCACTTGGCTGTGTCCTTGTGCTCCTGCAGCAAGGTGGCTACCATGAAAATAATTTCACAGAAAGCTTTTTAAAGTGTCTTTCCTTCATCCTACAATAAAAGATATGGTTTGTTTGTGGGTTGTTTTTTTTTTTTTTTAATTAAAACCAATTATTCATTTTAATAATTTATTTTCTTTATTCTTTTCCTTGCAGAGAAAGTCCCTTGTTGCTGTGAGTTTCATTGCAGCTTTCCTCTGTCTGATCATCATTCGTCTCACAAATGAAGTAACTTTCCCTTTGATCCTGAACTGCTTTGGACAAACCAGTGTCAAATGGATACCGTTTTCTAACGGCCAAAGGCAGCCTCTGAGAACTCACTATGGATATATAAATGTGAAAACACAAGAGGTAAGGCTCGGTGTCAAGAGCACAGCAAAAGATACCAGTAGACTTCTCTTTTTCTGATCCCACATAACTTAACTGCTTTTGTACTGACCTGCTCAGTGTAAAAACTAAAGCAAGCGATGTTTCTGACCAAGGTGTCTTATTTAACAGTGCGCTACCCTTTCAGTGACTATTGAATTTTTAATATTTCTGGTGTGTCTGCAGTGGAGAGAGCGGAGAGCTGGCCTCAAAGCCATGCTTGGTTGCAGTGAAAACTGATAGTCATACAAGAGATTTGTTCAGATTAATTTGAAGCTTTCCGTCTCTTTAATTTATGAGGAAATTCTTGTGTGTGCTTGTAATAAAGCCCTCAAGATGTTTAATATTCCCTGAGATGCCTAAAGAAATAGTTGCTTGTGTTTACATGTGTGTGGAAGAAGATAAGGGAATGATTTGTGAAACGAACATATGTGAGTGTAGAAAATTTACAAAGCTAGAGGTTTACTGGATTTTTCTGGACCTATTACATTAACACTTGGTAGCTACTTGAAAGCCAAGTATGTATTTCCAGTCTGCATTTTAAAATGCTTTGGCGTTTGTATCTGCTTTGCAAAATACTTCCCCCGTGATAAAAATACTTGTGTGATAAAACTGGATTTTACAGGGACTCCTGCTTTAAACTAAGTTGCCAAAATATTTAATGATATTGCTGGGTTTTGGTGGTAGGGCTGCCTTCCCCCCAGAGTCTTCCTCTCTCTGGGCACTATTTATAACATGAAAGCTTGCAAAAGAAGCTAATGTCATGAAAAAACTATAAAAGTTGTTCCTGATCAGTTCTAGCACTGTCAGTCATGAGAAATACTGTTGGACTTCCACTTACTACTACTTATTTTTCTTTACAAAATTGCAATTTCTATATTCATGAAGGAAACTCATTCACATAACAATTTTATAGAAAATGAAAATACCACTTCATGATATTCAGTCCTACATCCTTCAGTGTTGGAAAAGTTAGTTATTAGTTTAACTTTAGACCGCTGAATTTGAAAATCAGAATGAGATTCATGGTTTTCAGGAGACAGCTTCTTTTAAACTTCAGCTTTTCCTTGTTGCCTGTGTAAGATGCACCACCGAGTATACTGGAGGCCAAAGTGCGTTATCGGCAGCGCAGAGAAAGGACAAGCAGCCCAAAGGAAATTTATTTGAGCCAGAGTGTGAATACTAGTCCTGGTGAAGTGAGTGGGAGCTGCTGTGGAGTTCAAAAGAGATATTCTAGCATATCTTAAATACAAAAGGACCAGGAACCCGCTAAAAATGAGAGGGCAGTGTGTTCTGCATGTCCCTGGGTTATTGCCACAGTGGCAGGTGTGGAATCTGAATGAGGTAGAGCTGCCACGGTCACTTGATCACTATCAGTCTGAACTGATAAGTGGAGAGGAGAGGAGCATGCTAATCCATTTTTATTCACCGTTGCCTTCATCTGAGGTTAGATGTAGCTTGTGGGAGCCTTAATTCATTCTTAAATTTGATAACACGCTTGGAAGTTCTAACAGCAAATGGAAATGAATGTCCTGCAAGTTGGTGACCAGTATCGATTAGTAAGACATTTGTCTCAGTTTAGCTTAGGTCATGAAGGACTCCTCAGACATGGTAATTTTAATTGTTTTCCCCCTTGTATTTGCCAATTGCATTGATACTTGCTAGTTAAAATGATAATGAAGAAATTGAACGTGCCTAGCTAATTGTGAATGCACTATCTTCTGACTTAATTACTCCCTGTGCGAGGCAAGTTTTATTGCCCTGCCCATGTGAGAAGCTTTTGCACAGCTCACGTTCCTAACTCACACTCACAGCTTTCTCAGATTACAATTTTTGTAACACAGATTGCTTTATAAAACGTTTGCATATTATTTGTATTAAAATGGCCATCAATTCCAAATTGTTCTCGGAGATTAAAACCACAGATCTCTCATCTCTGTTTAAGTGCCGAATACATCGAATTTCTGCTCGTTTAGTAGAATTAAGATATCCTTTTGTAGTGTTTCTGCTGCTGTGATGTGTACGACAAGCAGAAGGCCCAGTCTGTACGAGCAGCTAATGCCCTAAATGTGTGTGGCCAAGGTTTTTGCAAAATGGGACACATGGTATCTCATCAACGGGCGAGGACCGAAAGGAGAAGAGATGCTATCATAATGAATTAGCAGAAAGTGGTGTGGTGGAAGGGAAGATAGGAGAGAAGCCTTTTAAAGACATGAATTTTGGCTTTCTCTTTTGTTGGAAGAATCTTTGCACAGCTGTTGAACGTGTTCACAGTCTTCTAGAGCGTCCTTTGAAACCTGTCACCCCCCTGCGTCTTCCATGTCTCCTGCTGTCCGATAGCACTCTGTACTGTTCCTCAGCCACTTCCAACATCCTCCTTCTTCTTTTCTTTGCATTTATTCTCTGTTCTCCTTTACTTGTTTCTCGCAGGCTCTACTCCGAGCGCTGGCTGCATGCAGCATGCCAGGGCTCTCCAATCCCAACCTCTCAGTGTATTTAAATAGCACATATACAAGGTCAGCAAAACAGAGGAACTGGAATAATTTACCACCAACCCAGTCAGTCATCAGATGTGTCAGGGAAGCTAGAAAATTGAGATGAACTGCTACTCTACCTTTCCTGTCTCTCCTTTGCATACTTATTTCTGAAGAAAAAGGGGAAAAAAAACCCTAACAGAACAAAAAAAACCCCAAACCACTAAGACTTTAATCCTTAGGAAAAAAAGTTGGAGTTAGGAGGGGCAGGTTTCTTTTGGGGTAAGGCTGAGTGAGATGAGACTCGAAAACCTCGTGAGATGATGGAAAATCAGTTACTTGATGGTTAAGGTTGAAGTGATCCATGATTTGTATTATAGAATATCAGGAAATGTGGTGATATGAACATCTGTGATCCCAAGTAAAAACCAATGACATGTGTATTATTAGGTATGATCAGGATAATGCCATGAAGACATATTTCAGGAGTGTTGTGTATTTGACTTGACAGTATAATGCTATGGAAAATTTGTTATTTAAAAGTCTGAAGAAAAATTAAGATTTCTATGACTAGGTTGCATGGGAATATTTAATAGAAAATGCAAAGAGAGACATAACTTAATCCCTAATTAAGGCTGTACATAATACAGGGTTGTTGCTATGGTTTCCTTGATTTGTAGCTATAGCAACAGCTTTGGAAAAACTGACTATATGTACAGTAAACATACTGTATTTGAAATATAAATAATGTGAATTCTTGTACAATACTGGCCTGTTGTGTCTAGACACAGTTTAGTTTGGATTTTGAGACATTTCTGAAAGAGACAATTCTTCACCTAGCAGATCTGCATCTCGTGCCTGCTCTCCCTCCCCTCAGGAGAGGGGGATCTCCTCACAGCCCTCCTCAGTGTGATCTCTTCTCCCTTGTCAGTGTCCAGATCTGAGGGGACTCCCTGAGATCTGCGAGAGACCGTGACTGCCTGTTTTGCAGTATTGCTGTCGTGCTCAGGTACATGAATTTTGTCCTTTCCGTGGAAAGGAGGTTTATGGGCAAGGTGACCTTTCTGTCTGTTATTTCCTTCGCTTTGTACCTATGGGTTTTTATTGATAGGTCCCATGAGATCCGTCTTTAAGAAAAGTCACACACCTTTCATGTGTTAGTTGCTTTTATTCTATTCCTCATACTCTCAGAAATACTACTTTTGATACAACTCCACAGTGTTTCACTAAGTCAAACCTATTGTCATTTGAATAAACTTCACCCCAAGCTGATGCAATAATTCTTCTTGTGTATCAAAAATGGACAAGCAGATAAAAAGAAGCAGGTATAGAAAATGTAGCCTTCCTCCTCCTTTTGTACCATCCCTACTCTACAAAGAGTTCAGTCAAAATTAATGAACATCATGTATTTAAATTGCAGCATGATGACATCAATTTAAAACCCATTAGCAGTTTGAAACTTTATGCTAGGCAAGTCTAATAGTGTTCTTGGATATTTGATTGTGCTTCCTGAAAGGTGAATATTGAATAGATTTTTACTCTACCGTCAGCATTAAAATAATATAGCATTTTCTTACATACGTAAAATCTGAAATATAGCTGCAATAACACTTGAAACATAATTATAAGAAGTATATTCAAGTATTATACAAAGATTAAAACTGTTCTTGGAAAAGGGTAAGTTCTGAGATGACCTAAAATCCCTGCATTAAACTGCAACTGTGAGATCTAATGGCTTCATCTAAAATGAATTTCGAGGGAGAGAAGAGCCTTTGTGTCGTGAACATTGAAGAATCTCACAGCAAAGTGATGAGCACTAGATAAAAGGGACAGGCATTCTAGCAGTCAGGATTTAAGAAAAATTCTTATTGTATCTGAAAAGCTCATCAATACTGTGTTGGTATTGAAGAAATAAATTTGGATCATATTATCACATACCGCTTCGTCCCAGAACCCGAACAAACCAGTGTGCAAGTGTTAGTTGCTAGCTGGTTGTCACACAGCCACATGCATGTGTGAGCATGCAACCTCAATCTAGTTTCTTTTTTTATTATTTATTTTTCTCTTTTTGCCAGAAGGTCTGTGGTAGAACTCATCTGAAATGAGCAGAGATTTCCACAAATGAAATATCCAAGATAGGAATAAAAATAGGAGTAGGCTACAGACCTTATAAATAGTTATGGAGTCCTTTTTTTAGGAGAATGAAGTAATTGCATAAAAAAATAACAGCACCTCCAGTATAGAGGAAAACCAACAACATATCATGTAGAAATACAGGCTATGTGATGTCCTACCTGACCGTAAGATAAGGCGCATACTATTTCAACAACAGCAAGAGCATAGTTGGGAGATGTGAGCTGTAATCATAGGAAGAATCTATAGCAATCATGGGAGACCATGTTCTTCTAAAACTTGAATAACTAAATTTAAAAATGCACCAAGAAAGCAAAGAATATGATGGAAATTTTAATACTGGATTCTTTCCAGATCTGGAAAGTAAGAAAAAATTTTAAAAAGACTGAAATTTTTATATGAAATACTAAAAATAAGTAAAGTCCAGGGATCAACCTGGGAAGGTGTAAGTTTTGTCTCTATTAGTCATGGATGCAGAAGAGGAACTTGGAGAATAACACCGGGCTTCGTGTCAAGACAGAAGGTACCAGGCTGTGAACCTGGTGGTGTGTTCAGCTAACTTCAGAGATGTTTGTTTCACACTCTTGCTGCGAAGAACTGGGTCCTAGAGAGACTGAAAAAGCTACATCAGCTGGAACTCACTGTGACAGAAAATTGCTTTAGTACTTAATTTCTGGCACATTCATGACTTCCATCTTGTCTTTTCCTTTGGGATCTTATTCACTGATACAGCTTAAGAATTCATGGGATATTTCGTTAAGAAAAGGTCACCTGTTTCATAGTAATTTCTCATTTATATGTGAATATAAGACACAATTTTATATCAGTTGCTCAGTTACATCATTTTAGCCTTAGTAATCACGTAATAATAAAACCAGTAATAATAATGGAAGTAAAACTAAACATGTCATATATCCTTCTGGATATTTTTCTGCTTCTGCTGTACAGATTTTCAGGAACAACTTTTCTAGGAAGTATTACAGAAGGATTTGCTACATAATGTTTTTAATGACAATCACATTGCTTGTTATATTTCTGAGAGAGATTTGTATGGTGGTTGTTGGTTCTGGTTCCCCCACCCCTGTATGTTTATACCAGAGCTCCCGTTCCAGGAGCCATAGGCACACTCCTGAAAAGAAAATTCTTGCCAAAGGCTTTAACCACCAAACGAGCAAATCCAGGAGCACATCTTATATTCCAGAAATAGACCATGCTCAACAAATTTTCACTGGAGTCTCCACTGCCCTCTTCTTCTTTCCAACCCCCTTTTTGCCTGGGAGAAGAGACAACCATCAGAATAAGCTGCAAGGTCCACTTGAAACCACTCAGGCTATTACGAACCTTACAGGAGAGGAAGGAGCACAGATGATGTGTGTCCTCAGTAGAGTAAATCCTGCCAGCTCAGCCTTTTTCCTTCTGTATATATGGAATTAGCTTAGGTTTTTAAAGCTGCCACAACTCTGATGGTGTCTCATGGGGAAAAAGTCAAGTGCCAGGATAAATATATTGAGTATTCTATACAAAGGAATTAAATCTGTTCCACACAGAGCCTGAATGTGATGACTCAAGCAGTGCTGCCTGTGTGGCAGCCCTGGGTTTTTTTTTTTCTTAAAAAAAAAAAACAAAAAACACCAAACCCAAAAAAACTAAGGGACTTGAGATTACTATCAGCCAGTGACCTGTGCCATCACAAGTCAATCCCTAAAGAATCTGGCCTGGTAGAAATAAATGTCTACAGTGGACAGTCATGAGCTGGAGTGATCTGTTGAACAGAGCTTGCTGGTTATAGAAGAGAAGGTGCCTGGTGTCATAGATTTGCCATCCACATTCTTTTATGTAATTTCCAGAGATTTATCCCACCTTCTTGAAGATTTTTTTTTTATTGCTAGCAAAGGGGAGGTTCGTATTAGGTAATGTTAAGGTCCCTACAAGAAGGTGCCAGTTATGGTTTCCATGTCAGAAGTTTGGATAATGCCTCTCCAAATGAGAGACACAGCACTGTGAAAATTCACGTGAGACCATTTGGAAAACAGAGGCAAACCGAAGCTGTGCAGTTAGCTAGCTTGATAGGCAAACTTCTACCAGTGAAGTTTTGTTCTAGTGTAAATACCAGATGGACCAGACAAAGTGAATGGAGTATTTTTTGGACTAGTAAAGAAAAGAGCAGGGGACAGTTGGTTTAACAGCTTCTTGAACGAGACCAAACCGCTGGGGATGGTAGGAGAAGTGGGCTTGCTAGCGAAATGAGCAGGTGAGTATGAGGCTTGTGGTCAAGGGGAGGAAGGAGGAACTTATTGTTCTTACACTGGATGATTGCTGAATTCTGTTACATGGAGTGATTTCAGCTTTAGTCAGTAAAGTTGCTAAATGAAGGATGGGCTAATTTGCATTAATAGCAAGCAATGTGTCATCTTGGTGTTCCATTTCATTGGCTGGGAGAGCGGTGCCCTGTCATTTACTCCCTGAATATCCTTCCACTACTGCTGTTTGAAAATTAAGATGCCTCCATCATAAGAAGTTTGGTGTCTCCCTCCTGGGTTTATCTCTCCTAGAAATTCAAGGTATTCTTTGCAGCAAGGTGTTGCCAGTTTTGCTGACAGCTAAGGTACACTTTGTACTGGTGTATAAAATACGCCACCGAATGAAAAGAGCCAGTGAAAATGGAATTGTGCTCATACAATTGTTTCTACACGAGGGGTTTCTGCTGGCTATGGCAATCAGCAATTTTAGCTCTTTGAGCTCTTGCCCAGCATAGCTATCCTGGCAGAGACATGCAGCACTGAGCTGACCCGAGGCTATTAATACTTCCCTGCAGGGAAGCAGCGTGCCAGCCACACGCACGCAGCCACACGTATGTCACATGTATGCCCATGGCTGCACGTGTAAACACAGCAGCAAGAACTCGCTCAAGAGACAGACTCCTAATGCTGCCAGTCATGCCAATTGCTAGCTAGTTTTAAGGCCACAGCCATCTTCCTTGTAAGCCTTTGCTGTCCAAGTTTGCTCCCATGGCCATCTGTCACAGCCTGTGTTTGGCAGCTTCAGGTTCTGCAGCAAGGCTCTGTGCATTGAGGACAGAGTTTTGTCTTTTTTATTGTTCTCTGAGTTGGTGGAAAGTTTCTACCACACGAGCCTTTTCTCTTAGGCCCTTTGTTAGATTAAAATGTGAACCTTAAATGCATTTTTGAACCGTTAATCTGTGTTCTCAGACTGAACTGGAACAAGTGGATTGGTGTAGCTGCTGCATAGAGGGAAATGGGCTCAGAGACCCTCTTAGAGCAGATGCAGACTGCACCAGCAGTAGTTGCTTTTCTGGGGATAATCTTTTGTCTGGATGAATGTATTAATCCATACTACCAGATACGTGGTGTTTGGTCTGGGAGAGGGCCGTTATGACTGTCATATCAAAAACCTCATGCCCCTTACTGGTATTACTACGCTGGGAATGTGTGCATCTTAGAGCTCTATTTAATAGTTACAGTATCTGTAACAAGCAACTACATTTTCTGTGGGTGTAGCTGTAGATTTTGTCTGCTCATGGTTGGTTAGTTGTTATTATAAGGGGTATTGCCACCAACATTGAAAAGTTCATGGTAAATTGGGGTCCATGGGACTGCATCCTAAAATGAAAACCAATTCATTCCCCAACCGTGGGGAGGGATGGGGAGAAAATGAAGTTCTCTGTTATTAGCAGTAATTCTTTATTTTTCCCTCTTTCCATTTGATACTTATTTTCATATTCAGCAAGTCAGAGATTACAATAACCTGTTGTTTCCTGACACTCAGAAAAGCAGTTGGCATGCCCGTTACATGAATAAATACAGTAAGTGAAATTCCTGGAATGAGTGCAGAGAAATTACTAGAGTGATTTTGGGATTGTCCACTTAATAACAACAATTCATCCTCTACTTGTGTCCCCAATCCAGGGGTGCACATTACTGCCTTTACCTTGTTCATACCAGTGAAGTCCTCTGTCCCACATGTAATAGCATCATTTTTTGGAATCAATTTGTCTTTAAGAGTCTCATAGCATAGTTAGGACCCAGAGTTCTGGATTTTAATTTGATGGAAATGCCACAAATCTTAGATCAATATTTCTCTGGGGGCCAGAACCTGCTTGCCTCTGCTAGAGACTGCAAGGAATGCTCATCTTCATATTGTACCAACCAAAGTGCAAATTAGTTTGGGTCGATTTCCCTGGTTCTAGTTCAGTGATGTTACCATGCTCCCTCCCTGCTGCCTTTTTGAGTACTGGTGCCTAGGGTTCGTATTTGTAAAAAGAAAGTAAAATTTTTGGAGTGCATCAAGTTGAAAAAACTATTTTTCTAAGCTTTTCTTCAGATGCCTTCAGACTCCTATGAAATGCCTGGCTGCATGCACAGGAGTCACCCCAACGTAGTTGCAGGCAGTACGCTGAAAGCTTGGGTCAGCACTGGCAAATATCCTACAACAGAAATTAAACACCAAGGTGAAGGATAAAATTTGGCCTCTGGGTAAACACAATAACCCTGTATGTGATGAGATAGAGTATACGATGGAACAGAGCAATGACTGACAATTTTGTTCTCAGGTGTTTTTTGTGTAATTCATTTTATTGATTTATTAACATTTTCTAGCTTACAACACAGGTTTTTTATGTCATCTTATTTCTAGCATGTAAGAGATTTGTAATGTCTGTCCTGTTTCCTGTTAGCTCTTCCTTTTTAGATCCCCTGCACATTGCCCCAAACTGCTCATTCCTTTCTCCAGCTCCTCTCCAATTTGGCTTACCTTTCACTGCCCAAAGTTTCTTTCACTAGATCATTGGATTACCTCTTCTCCAAAAATATTACTACCATTCAGGACAGATTCAAAGGTGTAGTTTGGAGATTTAAATGAGAGGCTGTTCTTAAGCCAGCTGCTGCTGCCTTCTGCACAACGTTTCTCTCCTGAACGGATTCCAGACGGAGCCCCAAGATGGATGCAGTGCATTGATCCAGGCTTCTGCTGACAGGCTTTGGAAAAACAGCTGGGAATAGAATTCAAACCAGAAGACCCAATGGCAAAATTGTGTCTCAGGTCAGAGCTCACCTTACATTTTAAGTTTCTTCCTGATGTTTTGACAAGTGTAACTTCTTTCTCAAATGGAGTCAGTCCCTCAACAGTTTATTTGCAGCCATGCCTGTGTCTCCCAAAGGCTGAGTGTGTGTGTGACTAAACAGGCTCTCTAGTTAGCAGCCAGAGCAATGTTATTTTCTCAAACACACTGTAGATGGTGTTTCTTCATTACTGCTCTCAGTGGCTGACCTTCAGGGAGTGCAACAGAAGAGTGCCTTGGAGGTAGAGGGACTGTCCTGTGGGACCCCCCCACTCCGGAGCTGCCCTAGTCATTTCCAGTTGGTCCTTAGTGTTGGCTGTGTCTTCTCATCACCAGTATCAGTGACAACTGATGGAGCTGATAACATTACTGTAAAGAAAAGTATTAATGTTGATATTTACGCAGAAGAGAATGGGCAAAGGGACAGGCTGGAACTCTTACAAACCACCCTCGATTTCTGTCCTGCTGCTGTTTCTAAAGGATTCATAAAGAGCAAGTAACATTTTTGGGTGAAGTCACTCCAGGTCACGTTCAGAAAGTAAAATGGGGGCAGTCATATTGACTGTCATAAAATGATTGCTATCCCTGATAGATTATCGCTTATTACTGTTGCATTACAGCCAGAACTGTTATTGTCAGAACAACAACAATATCTTTGCACTGCACCAGTGCTTTGTTCTGATTGACAAAGGATGAGGCAATCCAGGTACCGTGACAGCAGCCTTGGCACATATTATATAATGATACATAGCAACTTCCATAGACTGCCATTAATTCCTGCATGAATTCTGCCTGTCCTTGTTAAGTTTGTGTAGCTCCTAATAAATGATTTTGGAGCTGAGCACAAGAACCGAAGAGAAATGGACTTCTGTAGGTATGGAGACTGGTGATAGCTGGAAATGAGAAGGCAAAACTGACAGATAATAGTAGATGAGAAGTCATTTCCAAGCAATGGATGGGGGTGAGATTGTTTCATGTTTAAAATGAGTTACCACCTCTGATGGCCACAATGCAAGGTAAATTCTGTCATGAAATCTAAAGCATTTGTTATGTTCAGGCTGTTGATAATCACATAGGAGCCGGCACTGTGGAGCTCCCTCCACTTGCTCTTAAATGGCTTGCTCCCATTCTGGTGGGTGTTATCTGCTCTTCATTTGCTGGGGAAGAAATGGCCTCTGTGAGGTCGTTTATCTGAACAGTGCAGAAATCACTTTTTGCCAACCTAACTATTATCATAACTGAATCCCTAAAAAAAATTACAGAGACTCTCGGAGGTTTCTGAGATTAGAGCCTTCCTTTAAGGCCTCTGTTTGCTCTGGTGTTACTTCCAGTCCTGTTCACTGAAACTACGTTCCATTGTCTACCACAAATAGCAGGAGTAATGAATATATTAATATATAAAAACATATAATGAATATATAAATAGTTGCATATAAAAAAAAAGAATTTATAGCTGAAAAAAACCCCATTGGCTCCTTGTCTCCCTGATAGTAGATGATTGACCCATACTGCACATTAACTCAGGTTTTAACCTGTCTGCTTTTATATTTACAACTCATGGGCCTTAGCCCACGTCCCTTGGAAGACCATGTGGTGGATAAATAATTCACCACTGCAGTTTTAACTCCGACTGAGATACGGGAAATATTACAGCTGTTTATACCACTTTATTTACTGCTTCTTTAAAGATCTTAAATATTTCCATTTCCCATTCTCTTCTTTTCTTATACAGCCACTTGCAGTTCTATCTTCATCACCACATTATCAAGCAAAACTCTTCCTTGCTTTCCTTAATTCATCCCCAGTATATGCCCACCCCCTCCTCACTTCTCACTGTCTCAGGTTCCTAGAACTCAGCATGGGATTCACCTGTAATGGATGTCATAACATGTTTCCTCTGCTTCTGGCTATCAGCCTACCTGGGATTTATTTTTCCTAAAATGCCTTTGGTGTTTTTTTCATGAGATGAATCACTTCACGGTTTCCCAAGCTGATGCCTAGCTTGTTACTTTGCTCATGCTTTTCCACTCTTTCTGCAAACGTTATTTATTGTCTCCTGAAGATGGTTTGTAAAAATAAGGCAGATTTAAGGAGGAGGAGATCACAAAGTGTGTGTTATATGAAGCCAGATAAAAAAAAAAAAAAGGTTTAGAACTAAAAGGAAATGTGAATTTTTTTGTTGTTTGGCTGTGTCTTGTAGTTGTGGGGTTTTTTGTTTCGCTCCAGTCCGTGTGAGAAATGTTACAATGGTTTGGGTTACTCTGGAAGTAGGATTTCTGGCCATTGGTTTTCCCATTCAATCTGCAGTAGCCTTCTTGCAGCTCACATGTCTTTGTTCGTTAGAGGAACAGCTTTCCTAATGGAATGCACCAGATCTGTTAAGAAATCAGGGGTACACTTCAGGTTCAAAACACCTGATTTGTATATGCATTTGGAGTTCTTGTACAGTCATATTAATTGTCCAATTATCTAGGAAGTTGTACTCTGAATTCCTGTACATCAGTCTTTTTATCAGTCTTTGCTAAATGCAGAAACGCCTCTAGTAATTTCCCTTTGCTCTCTAAGCATCACATTTGTCTTTGAAGAATCGAGTTTGTCTGGCGAGATCTTTACAAACATAAATATAATTTTAGCAACTGCACATCACTAAAAGGCATTTCTACATTAGATGTGAGCAATATTGCATAATACAGCTTAAAACCTGTTTGAACTTTTAAATTGCTAGAGGATTCATGAACGTAGCATTTTTGTTTCCAATAACCATTAGTTATTTCTGGTTGCAACAAAGTACTTGTCTACCTAAGGATGTCCTAAATTTCTACAATTTTTGCTATTTGAGATAGGATAATCTGTAGAAGGTGCTCTACACAGAGATAGTGTCTATTATTTAATGATCTGGGTGGTTTGGGAAGGAAGATGTGTTTCTAGATTGCTTGTTTAGGTTTGCTCCCAGTATCCCTGTAAAGGAAACCTCATGTTCTCGTGCTTTCTGGAACCTGCGCGTGTGTCTGCACAACTCCCTTCCTGTTACATCAGTTCAGTGTCTTCTGGGGTTCACAGCCCAAATTCTGTCACCCTTTGCAAAGCACTGGTCACAGCTTGCAGCAATGGTTTAAGAGCAAAGGAGACTGAAAGAAGGTGAGGAAACTTCAGCATATCGACAGCGGGTATACCCAGCCCTATGTTCAATGGCATTAAAAAAACCCCATGGTGACCAAACTGTTTCTGGTAATCTGTAGTATTTGTGGCTGTAATATAAATTCTGCGGTGAAAGGATGCCTAGGTTCATTTTGCAGCAGAAAATGGACTTGGTGTGAGCTTTGGTCCATAGGTAAATAGGTTCCTGAAGGCTCAGAGTGTTACTTTTTAGCAAAATGCTAATCTGGCAAATTGGTAGATTTAACAGTCCTCCAGAAACACACCCTTTTGTGTAAGACGCAGTTGATTGTAACAATTCTAGATGCTATTTAATGGTGCCATCCTTAAACCTCCCAATGTGATACTACCTACAGAATTTGTTACTGATGAAATCATTACAATGTTATAGAAATGAAATGGGTTGCTACTGAAATTACTCTCAAAATATAATTGTAACTTCAGTGGAATTTTTCTCATGCTGGATGTTAAATATATGCGTATTTCTTATTTTTGTAGAAGCATTGTTTTTATTAGCATGCTTAATTTTATTTCACTATCTACTACGTATGTACTAGGTTCTGATTCTCATTTTCAGTTGTGGTCAAAGATTACTTTAGTCCACTGTGCCTTTTATCTGGTATTCTTCCATTCTTATTTCCCCTGTCACGTGTATGAACAAGGCAACGTATTTCCTTCCTTCAGACCTGCCTAGGATTGCTCCAATTATTACAGTGAAGAGCCCAATTTTATCAGTGCCTGAAATAACGCAAGTCCTCTTAATTTCCTTTTGAGGGCTTCCTTGGAAAGAAAAACATACTTTAATTTATTGCCTGCAAATCAGTTCAGATTCCTATTAATTTTTTTCATCAAATCTTGTGCTGTACCCAAAGGTTCCTTTATAGGCTGATGATTCCTCTTCATCTGTGCTTCAGACAGTGTCTGATTAAAAAAGAAAAAAATAATAATAATAAAAAAAATCTTCTTGCTTGATCTTAGTTGATAAAGAATAGGTGCAACCCTTGATCAGAACAGGAGATTTCTGTGACTGCCCGAGTTCACTGAGTGTAGTACACCATGCTTCCAGGCCATCCTGGTACATCACCTCTGTATTGTTCTAGCTCTTATTAAAAGATGTGACATTTCACCACTTCCAGAGTGACGGCCTGACATCCACTGGTGGCTCTACCCTTCTTTATTTCTGCTCTTTTTCTTACAGTATAGGTTGATCCACTGAAAGCTAAAAAATGCCCATGTCTGTTCATCTGATTCTCTCCCTGCCAGTCACAGAGCCAGGGCACAGGGTGGGTAGATGGCCACCAACCCCATCACTTCTATCACCAGCCACAGAATAAACTTGACTTTTGGGCTCAGAGGAAAATGGTGCAGATATAGCTTTTACTTCCCTTGCTCTTACATTTCTTGCACTTTTCCTTCTCCCTAAAGCAGCAGACTGACTGATACTAACCTAATTTAATAATTATTGTTGCAAATTGGCCATCAGGAAACTGGAAATTGATGAATCTGTATTTCTAAAAAAAGACGTGTCTATGCTACAGCTATACAATCTGTATTAATGGCTACTTGAACTCGGTACTCTCATTGTGCTTAGGGGTAGGCTACCCTCCTCCTAAACAGAGAAAGCTTTGCAAAGGAAGGAGGGAACAACATTGACATCGTTTAGATAGTCCCAGGGACTTCTATTATTTTGCTTAACAATTGCTTCCAAAGAACCTCAGATACCAGAAGCTATTTGTTAGGAGCAAATATTGTTAAGACCGTTGTGCTTCTGTCCTACTGTTGTGAAAATTGCCATGAGATTGTTACCTTTCACCCAGGTGGTCCCCACTGATGGGCAGAAATGACCTTGATTTAATGTCTCATCTGAAGGCAGGCAGCTCTAACTGTGCAACGACAGCCCCCAAACGCTCTGTTGCAGCATCAGCGTTGGATGCAAGCCCGTGTCTCAGTCAGAGATGTGCATCTCTGACCTTCTAACGTAGAGGCAATAGTGCTGCCAGCTGTGTTATGCTGACTGGCAAAGGACTTGGTTTTGAAACGCAGAAGTAAAGAAATTGAGCTAAACGCAATGCAGCCTTCTACTGCTGAAAAAAAAAATGTGGCAATAAACCCCAGACAATCTTACCTCCAGTTTCCAAATTATTTTGTTTTCCGGGTTGCTGGCAGTAATTTGCTTTGATAAGGCAGTTCTGCAGCACAATCTATTTACATTTTATCCCCGAATGAGTCCTTTTAGCTGAATAAATGCCTTTTGAAAAACCTGATTTATGTCACAGTCTCAGCATTAAATAGAGCAATTCTGGTTCAGTGGCAAAGTGGTGGGGTCAAGGTCTGTGGTCTGCATTTTCTAAGTGCTGTGTGTGGATTTGCAACACCCTGCTTACATTAGCACTAACACAATCTGCACGTGTGGCCCCTGTGCAGTACTTTGGGAATGTAGCCCTCAATAGAGAAGGTATTTACAGCCCTGAAGCTCATGGTGGGAGATATGAACAGCTGTGCTCCAAACAGAAAGCACACATCTGAACTAAGACAAGCGTACTGCAGATGATGTCCTGGCAGTTAACGTTTGTAGTTGTACACACTTCTGTGCAAACCTGAAAGTAAATGTCATTCTTTCAGGATTAATATGCTTTGCAGAGCTAACAGGAGAAAAACAACCTATCACCAGAAAATATTTCTGCTGATCATAATTTTTATTGCTGCAGTTCCTGTAGTGTTGGTACCAAAGAAATACAATTAATAAGTCAATGCGATGTCACTCTGCTAATTATGTTTTGCTAGCAGTGAGATGACCTCTTTATACTTTAGTCAGTTGAAGTCTGTTCTAAATTCCCATTTCTAATATCTGAGCACGTGCAGTGCACAGGATGTGAGCACCTGAGAAAGGCTTTATTGATCTATTGTGGGGTCCTTGCATTTGTTGCATCGTATCTAGAGTTGACCAGTAGCTAAATCCACATCAAGTGAAGAGGACTTTGCAAAAATTTTAATTCCTTTTAAATTTGTCTGATGGGGCACATGCCAGTGCCTCAGGTTACCCCCGCCGTGCTTCCCTGGAACTGACCTACCCGTCTGCTCCCCGTCCCTGCAGGATGACACCTCAAAGCTCTGAGCTGTAGCTCCACTGATCTCCGTGCGCAGGGAGCAAACGGGGCTTTTTCAGGATACAGGGTAATTCTCTAGCTAAATGGACCATGCTAAATACTTTGCCTTCACACACAGTTGTACCCGTGGAGAGGTTTGAGGTAAGGAGGCATTTTTTCAGCAATATAACAAGGCGTGGAATCAAAGAATCATTTCAGTTGGAAAAGTCCAGACAGTTCCTTTTCAGCTCAAGTATCAATCCCATTTTGCAGGCTGGGAAAGTGAGACCTTGAGGGTGTTGTTTACCTGAGACAACAAAGCAGGTCAAGTAGCAGAGCAGACCACAGCCCAGGCTTTTGAGTGCAAGGCCACTGTCCTGACCTCTCGACTTTTGTTTTGCTATGCTTGCGAGGCAGTGGGTTTGTATGTCCAGTCAATAGTTTTCTCAAAACACAACTGGTGGGTGAAAAAGACAAAAAGCAACTTAGAACATAGTCTTGTTAAACATCTCCTAATTTATTTACAGAATGAATTTTGGAATACAGCCACCTGTTAGACTCAAAACTTTGGATGCTTCTTTAATGCGAGTTATTTTATTTCTTAATGGCATATTTGTTGGCCAGGGAAAAATGTATTTTTTCCAGTAGTATTGGGCAGAAAATTATATTCCAAATAACAATCATGACATTATAGTTGAAAAGAAGAGGAGAGAGAAAAGAAGAGAAGAGAAAGTGAGACTACTAAAGCTGCCACCACCACTGCGTTAGTTCAAGTGACTGAAATCTGTACAGTGGATAGGAAGGTGCTAGCCCTGCCATGGGCAATGTAGGCATTGTTACTGTGCCGTGGGCAGATTTCTTGGGATTTTGGGTACATTTGTGCACCTTTGAAGCTGACATAATACTAGTAGGGCTGCAAAGTCAAGGTTGAGGAGCTAGGAAATACCATAATTGAAATCACCTCTCCACTTTTCATTCAGACTTCGGTGGTGTAGTCAGGGCTGCGCACAGTGGGACAACTTCAGCTTCATTCGTTGTCTGGATTTTACTATTTCAGGTGCCAGCTCAAAATGTACAAAGAAGGTTGCCAGGACTGCTGCCTCATTTGCTGAAGAAGTGGCAAGGTGTGAAGGAGTTGGGGATGCTAAAGAAGGGAGGGCAAGGCTGTTGTGGTTAAGCACTGGTGTTAGCTGCTAGAGCCTATTCTTGCCTCTGTTACAGATTTGCTCTTTGATTCCAATCTAATCAAGCTGTGTTTTTACTAATTGTGTGTTGTTTACTTTCTGAATGCTGAGTTTGAGACCCTTGGGCCTGATTTATGAAGCACTGATGTTTCACAGAGATAGCTCAAGTCAGTGAAAATTATTTGAATATACAAATTACCAAAGAATTCTAATTGCTCCAGGTTCTGTGTGTCAGTGAGTGTGTACTACTTAATTTAATTTATAACTTCCACTTTAATTTCTCAGACCCCCTTCTGCTGAAGAGGACTAATACAGTCTTTCCCTGTTTCTCTTTAAAACAGTGTTTGAGAAGTGAGGAGCTACTTAAAGTGTTGCATGACAGCCCAGGCAGGAATTAATAAGTCTCAGAGCAGGGTGTGAATAGTGCTCAATAAATGAGGCATGGGGACGCATTTGACTAATAACAAGAAAACAAAGGCATTGACTAGCTGCTCGTTATGTCAGGCAGTGCAGGCAGGGGTCCAGTGGAAAAAATAGTAGGTGGTTGGGTAATTAAAGACAGTATCATAATGCGTGCACACACGGTTGCCCAATTAGGGCTGCACAGCAACCTTAATTCTGACACTTCCCTAAATTTTCAATGCTTGATTTTACACATTTAATGTTCCCTAGCATATTTTCGGTGTATTTACATATATATGCTCCCCATCGCCTCCTTCGTTGCCAAGCTGTTAATTAGGTAGAACTACTGAGAAGTGCAGTTAGTTGGATAAACGGGGGTTTGCAGTGAACCTTGGATATCATGCTGTCGTGCAGGAAACTTCAGGCTGTCAGAGCTTTGAAGGGTTTACATCACTGGTGATGAATTTGTTTGCTTTGCTTAATTGTTTTAAAGAAATTAGTTATGTTTTCAGTGCAGTCTCTTTTCTTACACGCTATGATGTGTTCTTTCTAGTTCTCCTTTTACATTTATTCTTCACGGCTTATTGATGATGGTGCGGATGGAACATCTTTTTAATGAGAACTGTGTTCCAAAGACTCTTCTCCCTGAATGGGAGCAGACTTTAGCTGTGGCCCTCATTTTAGAAGATAATTTTATTTCATCCATTTCTCCTTTTGGAAAAATATCATCTGGAGACAGATATTTTGGTTCTAAAGTGCAGCCTTCTAATTGGCATTAACAGCTTGTGTGATTTGGAACTTTTCAGAGTGTGAGTGAAGAACAATAGACATAAAATTGGAATAAAAAAAAAAAATAAAATGGAGAGACTGGGACAGGAGAATGATGACTGTAAAGGTTTATCCAGACTTCTTGTCTTGTGCATGCAAATAAATTACTTCAGTGCCTCAGTGATGCTGCTCTCCTGAGCTATGCCTCTACAATTGCACCATAAGATGCCTACTTGAAGTAGGATGCTCTTAGTCTGAAATATGCCCTCACTTGAATACAAATATGGCCAAGGGTTGAGCAAGGGCTTTCTTCCCTATGCTTCTTGATTGCAGTGAGTTACCTGGATGTATAAATTGCTTATCAGATGCCAGGTCCCCTTTACCTACCTGTTAGAGCAAAGGGGCGAAACAGGAGGTACTGGAATGTTAGGATGGGAGAGTCAGATCCACCTTTGCCAGAATGCATTCCTACAGGCACCTCCTTTGCTCCACTGCGTGTCCACCTTCACAGGCCGTCCCTGAGAGCTTGCAGAATTCAGCAGTCTTGCTCCCTTGTAAAACTATCTTCTTATGTTCTTATCCATGCTAAATCTATCTTCATACCACAGGGACATCTGGTGTTGTTAGGGAATCTTCAGCATTAGTAATAGCATCAAAGTTACCAACCCAGACGATAGGTTCAGGATTAGAAAGCCTGAAAAAAATCAACCTTTTTTTTTTTTTTTCATCTTGTGCTCCTCACAAACTCATAATTTGCTTATTTTCCATCCCTTTTCTAAGATTTTACCTGAAATGAGCTGTCATCATGACAACAAGAAATGGTGAATGGAGGTGTCTACGTTATGCATCAGGCCATGAGGCACTCTCTGTATTTTTTTCCAGAACCAGTAGTTCTTGGACTAGTCAAGTGTGCTATAATTAAACATTGATGCACAGAAATGAAGGGGATTTATTTTTTTTTCCTCCCTCCTTTAAGGAGATGAATTTTAGTAATAGAATGGAAGAAGCATAGTATAATTTATTTTATGACAGAAAATAATCTGCAAGAGACCTTTTACTTGCATTTAATACTTAATATTTATTTTAGTTTTCCATTGCAGCTGTCTTTAATTGCATCTTTTTCTTTTGATTGTTCAACATTCAGGAAAGGTGCATCTCTAAGATGCACCTAAAATCTCCAAGACCATGAAAGTCTTTCACAAAATACCTAAAGTAGTAGTGAAAATAGATGGCTAACTCTGAAATTATATTGACTCTTCTATTGCAGTTTTTATATCAATTTTATCAGACTTTTACAAAGCTTTCTATTCTTATAAAGCTCTCTCTTTTAGAAACAGAATGGAAATCTTTTGGCAATGAATTACATTATAGCATAGCATAAAATTATTGTTTTATCTCATATTGTGAAGTCCTTTGGAATATATTTTAAGACTTAGGTTGGTACAAGCTCTGACAGTCTTGGAATATATGTAAATTACAGAAGCTTTTCAGATCCTTTGTTATTCTGAGCTCCATATCTGAAATTTGTGACACATTGTTCACTTTTCTAGTAAAGGATTTGTAAAGTCCCATTTTCCTGTAACACCCTGTTCATGCGATTTAAAATTAGAAACACTGAGAATGTAGATGACCAGATGATAGCAAAGAAGGATGACAGGTCAAGCCAAAGTACATGTGAAGCTTAGTACTTACCCAGAACTTACAGTATCTTCTGCTGCTACATTTAGGCTTCTAGAAGAAGCTGTTCTGACAAAATGCTGTGTCAAAATGCTTTCACTTTACATTGTTTAAAACTTGGTATCTCAGAGAGACTAGTGGCACGTAAGTGCTTACATACATGCAGAAATTACCTCTATGAGATCTTTGATACTTGTTTAGCAAAGCTCTTTGGCTCATGCTTAGCACCAGATATTTTTGACGGGGGCCTCATCCAAAACCAGATAGTGACATTGATTTTCCATGTGTTTGGCTCCCAAAGCATTTAAGCACATGCTAATTTCTGTATTGGCTGAATTAACTGCAATTTGTAAAAGGTAATATGAGATAGTCAATGGGTGAAGGCAGTGAAGCTAAGACATGTTTATACAACATGAGGATGTTCCCTCAATTCTCTTTCTTCTCATATTTATTTATTTATTTATTTTAATTATTTGCTTCTACCATGGAAACCCATGACTTTGGTTGATTTCCTGCTGTATTTTTCATCCACACTAAACTTCCTGCTTGCAAATATCAGAGCTCAGGCTATTTACTAAAGTATTTTTAATTTGCTCCTACTCTCTGATGGTTTCAGAAAGCAACATCAATTGAAAATACACTGCACAGGTGGCTTAGTGTATAATTTATCATCACCGCCAAATCTTTTCCTTCTGCTGGGTGTTGTACAGTTCATTCCTTCCTTTTATCATTTAGTCTACATTTTTACTGCCATTCCATCTCAGGAGCTCATGCTTCACCATACCATTCCTTCTGCACCCCTTTGTGAGACATGGGTTTAACCTGTCAGAACAAACCTGGGTGTGCGTGGTCTGTACATATTTTGATTCCTGTGTTAGTTCCCCAGAACACAGGCTGCCCCTACACAGAATTGTAAATCTAAAAAAACGCAACAAAACATTAGGAAAAAAAAAAAAAAGTCAATTTATATAAACCTTTTCTTTTCATTCTTCACTGTTTTGGTGCAATTACCTACGCTGTGGATATAGAAGAGATGTTGGCTAGTGTTGTCCAGTGATTGCATACAGCGTGCTGATATTTTGTCCCAAAACTGTGATTTCAGCTCTCTATAGGCTTGCATTTAAACCAGCCAACTCAGATCAGTTCCTCTGGACCTCTTTGAGTTTCTGTACAGTCACAGCTTGATGGTAGTAACCCTAAAAAGCAATAAAATACATTTAGCAGGAACTGTAATATGTAATGAAAACTTTTTTTTTAATCTGTGCTATTTGCATATCTGTTATATATTGCTGAGCACTGACAGAAACTACGTTTTAGACTGGAAATTATCCCACTGTGTCTAAGAAAGGCCTGCTGGCTACCATAGCAGGTTGGAGTTCATTTGTTTCTTCTTAGGAGAAAATTTTTATTATCCTTTTCTATTTCTGTATTCGACTTAGGTTAGATGCCCTGATTCATTTTCTTTGTAATGGCAAAAAAGGGTATAAAAAAAGCTTAAGTGGCTCTAGTAGGTACCCGTGTGGTATTACACGTTCTCTACGCTAAAACCTTGAAATGTTCCTTTTATAGACATCCTTGTTTTCTTCTCTATGGAAAGATTTATAACCTGCTCTGTTTTCTGTCTTTCTCAATGCCATGCTTTCCCACTCTAGAAATTAATCTGTTGGATGAAGCAGTATCAAATCATTTTTTGAGATCCAGAAAAAAATATGTCCAGCCTTACACCTTTGTCTTTGCTGAAGAGTGAGAGGATTTCAAGCTGATAGTTTTTACACACAGCCTTCCTTTTTTTAAGAAAACAAAACAAAACAAAACCCCACAAAACTCTTGTGAGTGATCTTTCCTGTAAACATAGCTCAGTTGGGGTTGATCCAAGATACTTGCGTTTGGTTTGGACACTCTGGAGATCATCTGTTCCAAACTCTCTCCTCCAAGCAGAGCCAGATTGAGCAAGTTGCTCAAGTTTTTGTTCGGCTGTGTTTGAATAACTCCATGGATGGCAACTGCCTAGCATCTCTGGGCAACCTGTTCCAGTGTTCAACCACCATCACAATATAAAGGGGTTTTTTATAGCTTTGAACAGAATTTCCTGTATTTCTGTTCATGCCCATCATATCTTGTCCTGTTACTGTGCACCACTGAGAAGAGTCTGGTTCCACTTTCTTGACTCTCACGCACCCCAGTCAGGTATTTCCACCAGATCCTTGAACAGGATGAGGTCTTAGTCTTGCCATTAAAAGTTGTCAACTCAGATTTAGTCCCCTGGGCCAGGATCCGTAAGATATATATTATTAACTGTCTTTTAGACTTTGTCTTCATATGGGCTCTGCTGTCCCTGCCTACCTTCTGCCTTGTTCAGCTTCTCTTCCCGTGCCTCCCTTCCTGCATCGATCTGTGGAGTCTCTCCATAGGAGGAAGCAAATGTTACACAGCACAAACAAAACTGCAGAAATATGAATGTTGCCTCAAACTGCAATACTGTGGGGTCTGGCGAGCAGTAGCTCCCTCCAGGAATAAAGCTACTGATTCTAGAAGGCCTATACAGAAGGATGTGCTGCTTATTAGGTGCCGCTATTAGGCTTAGAGTCCAGCGGAGCGCGAGGTATACGGCATTTTTAATGCATTTGCTCCAAAGCTAGAAAAAACATTATTTCTTTGGGAAATATCTCGATATCAGATGATGGCCACCCTGCCAACTTAAAAATTCAGAAATGGATATGGCTGCCAAAGTTCAGACTCCTAAATGTGAAAACACACCCACGAACAGACTCAACCTTTCCTCCTCTGTGCTTTATTGCTTCTGCAAAGGGGTTGTTTCATTACCCTCATAATTGCCTTTCATCTGTACTCTTACGTACCCCCTTTACCAATACCACCTATTTATAACCAAGGTCTTTTCCACGAGTTCATCTTGGTTTAAAGGATATCTGTATTCATTATTATTCCCCATGTATCATGCTTTTGAGGAACAGAATTGGTATTTTCTGTGCTCAGCAGCAGGGACAAAAGTAAAAAATACAATTGTAAACCAGAAGCTGTATCTCCCCTCAGCACAGCAGTTTTTCAGCAGAAACTCGTGCAGTCTCTTTACCTTCCTTTTTATTTTTATTTTTTTAGATCTCTCTATAGTGGTTCACAATTCACAGGGCAGGTTTCTTATTTCCGCCACCGGCATAAACGGCTTACCCAGGATTTCAGGTGTACATCAGTGTGAAAGAAGAGTGAGGTCCTCGGTTCCTTTTCCCTGCAATGACATCGTGTGCAGTAGCAGATGCATACAAGGGCGGGATTTTTTTGGTTTTGTTTTTAATTACCAGTAGTATAAATCTTGACGTATGGGTAATCCTGTTGAATCAGTAAGTAAATAGGTAGAATAGTGGCCCAAAGGTAGCATCTTAGGAAAAAAATCACAGCATCATTGTGCTGAATAGTGTGACCTTGTTGTGCTATTACGTTTAATATTTACAAGGGTGAAGTCAAAGATAGCAGAAAAAAAATCTTATGACTCTGTCTCAGTGCCAATAATTAAAGCACATCAGCTTTTACAGTCTGTCTTTCCTAAGCATGTAGTCTTTATTTTTCCTTATAGCCTTTTCCTCCTGTGGCAGCAGAGCCCCTCTGCGGTGTAGCCATGTGGAATGGTCCTGTTTCTAGTGAGCACTGGGTGATGGCTGTGTTTGCTTCCCTGTCCAGGAGGTGCAGTAGACAGACTGATCTCTGCCAGAGAGACCTGTTCAAGACTTAAACCAATTTGCATGTATTTGGGCCAGTCTGCAGTTCACTGGACAAGTTCAGGTGTAGTGATGGAGGTGGGAATCTGCTGCAGCAGAATCTCTACCTGTGCATTTCCACAAGTGATGGGCTTTTCTTGATGGTAAACCAAATGTCAGGGTTACCCAGCACCTCTGGGATGCAAGGGGCTTCAGAGATTACACAACACACACTCAGGATGTACCAGGATTATTGTCATTATCTGTTTTTACAAATGAAGCAGTTACTTGTTATTGTGTAAGCTTGCAAGAGCTTGGAACCAAGCAGCATGTCATTGTTCCTGAAACATTCATAACTATATTTTTCTTCAATAAATTATCAAATGCAGTAGCCACAAAACCAGCGGTTCTTTACCATAAGACACATATGCTGTCAATGCAGTAAACAAACTTATGTTTGCCTTCATGGGAGAATCCCAGTAAGGAAATTCAGAGCACAGCAGGCTGAGGCTGTGGTCAGAAACTTTCTGCAGAAGGTTTCTTCAAGGCTTCATTGCCCTTGAGCAATTTGTAGTGCCTGATTCATTTTCTACTGGCAGCTATATATGAAGATGATGCTGACAAAATGACAAAGATTTTGGAAAAGTGACAGTGCAGAGCTGATCAGAAAGATGTGAAAATGCACACCCTCACATTGACTTCAAAAACAACATTTTTTTTTTTTGCACAGATATAAAGTCTTATACTTGAAATATGCATTTAACACCACAGCCAGTGCAGACAGATCACCACTCCAGACTGTCATATGTACATTGGCCATTTTTTTAAAAAGTAGCTCATACAAAATATTTTTTATTTAAGCAGCCTTGAAAGTAGAGCCTAATTGCTTATCATTTGACACAGCTTACAATAGAACAGAACCTGACATCCTTATTCATGATGAGTGATACTTTATTCCCCAATTACTCCTATTCTTTCTACTGGGAAAAAAAAAAAAAAAAAGGAAAAGAGGCTAGGAAGTCTATAGCTATCATAAACTAAGAAGAAATACAGCTTTTACTCAAAGACAGCTTTATATCTACTGTTGTCAAGAAGCAGGGCTTTGCTGGGAATACTTCAGGTAATGTTCTAAAAGATTTAGAGGAAAGAAAGGTTGACTGCAACTCTTCTGTTGCATTTAAACAGGGCTTCAGCAGAAATCTTAAAAGGTGGTGGGCTAGCAAATACCTCCATGTCAGTTTCATTTTGCTGTAGCTTGAACTTGAAAGTCAGAAGCACATGGAAGTGTTTTAAAACAACCATTAATATTAAGCAAAATATTCTTTACTTTCTACAAAGTTGGAAGTTTTTATTATTGCTGCTGCCACATTATGGAGAATGAGTTTTGTTCTCGTTTTACTGACTTCTCCATCCAGGGATTAGGGTTTGTCAAAGTGCAGGTTGCTTTACTAGTACCCGAGTTGCACTGGTAGAGGTGCACACGCCTGCCCAGCTGCCCTCTCACTGAAGGAAGCCTGGGTAGCCACCGTCCCATGGCGTGCTGAGACAGAGGCTGTCACTGTACAGCGAGGAGTATCGCCTCCTTTCCTCAGTGTCACCCAGGAAGACTAAATTGTGAAGTGATCTATGGATATCAGCCTACTAAACCTCACTGAATCACAGAAAATAGGGCAAGAGAGGACCTCAGGAGTTAGCTGGTTTGGAATTGTGCCCCTGGCAAGGCTGTTTATAACTACGTTTTAGTGTATCACTTGCTAGAAAGCTGCTTAAAGTCTCACCCAAATCTCTTTTGCTCGTGTAGGAAAGATGTGGAGAATCCTCTGCAGCGTGTTTTACATATTTGGAAACATTTATCACATCTCCTCCATTTTTGTCTTCTCTGCCCTAACCCAGTTCTTCCATTGCTGGTTAAGTTTTCTAGGGCATGGATTATTCTTTCTACTTTTTCTGGCCTTTCAGCAGCTGATCCAAATCTCTGCTGAAGTCAAATGCCCAGACTGAATTTACTATTGTTGCTGCTGAATAGAGAGAAAAGATAATTTCAAAAGCTTTTATGTATGTCTCAGGATTACGTTTGCTGTTTTTAGTTTTTAAAAACTGTATTGATGGTTTTGCTGCCACCGAGCGCACGTTTGCAGCTCAGGAGCTGACTGCCATTGGCAGTGATGGTTGCCCCGCTTTAGAACCTTAATGAATCAATTAAATTAGCTAAATGTTTTTATATTGCTGTCATCTGGCCAGTAGGATGGATGTATCTTTTTTTTTTTTTTTGGAATGGAAATCAAAGGTCATGCTCAGAATAAGATTATAGCATCATAATTCCGTTACTTGAATGGGGAGGGGGACGTTGAGATTAAAAGGAGAAAGGGAATGAAGTATGCACCAAAACTGTTGGTTACAGAGCAAAGGCGGAAGGAAGAAATTAGAGGAGACAAGCCCGATTTGAACATCAAAACAGTGAAAATAGCATTTCATTTCTATTTTTATTTCAAAACGCATCTGAGAAAAGGCATAATGTAGAAGGAGACAAAAGAGACTTCTAAGTGCTTTTCTTTTCAAAATTTGTCCTAGTGAGAGATGGATGGCAGGGGATTTTATGCCCCAAACAGCACTTATAAATGCTTTTGCTTTTTCAATACCATCCTTTGACTGAGAAGGGGAGAGGAAGAAACAGGCAAGGTGCCCTGACACATCTCTTCTAAGTGATTTCTGTCTCAAAAGTATTCAAAAGACTGATAGCTTTTTGTTGTTGTTGTGGTTGGATATTTATTTTGTTCTGTGACTTGGCAGAAAAGAAGTGGGAAGATGAAGGGAAGCTCTAGTGAATTTTTATTTCCCAAGGTCAGTAGAACAAAAGTCAGTATTTCTCTTTTTAATTTTTTGTTTTGCTTTGTTTTTTCTTCTAATTTGATAGAGATACAGTAAGGCTTCTGAGGAGGAGCAAAGGTAAAAGCAAAATGGAGTTTTCCTCATAAGGATGGGCTCTTACCTTCAGCACAGAAGAGAACTCTGATCTTGTGATTAAAGCAAAAATAATTCGATAGTATAAGAAAGAGGAGAGCTGACCTTAACTATTTTGCAGCATCAGAACCTTAAACTGACAGGACTTGCTGTGGAATCACCCAAAAGTACCATGCAGAGATAGAGTATCCTGAGAGCTGAACTCCAGCCTGAACATAAGTGCATATAGAAAATCTCCCCAACCCTGAAGGGCGTGTTTCTTCATCTGCTTCTTTAAAAAGGGTTGTTTGCACCCTTCTAGAAGGTGACCTAACCTGCCACCTCCTCCAAGGTGCAGGAACTGTCATTGTGCAATGCAATTACACTGCGGCTGTGCCTTTTCAAACCCAGACATCATTCCTTCATGAATCTGGAAAAAGAAAAAAAAAAGAAAAAAAAAAATTACTATTACCTGCCTTATAAATTAATGTTCAGGCAATAAACTTTTGGCGTCCCTATGGAATAAATGCATTGCATGTATATTCCTAGGCCAAGCACTCAAGACAACCATCATTAGTTGGTTTCCCTACCAGAAATCTTCAGAAATTAAACTTCTGTTGACCTGTTCCAGTTTCCAGGTGAGACTGGACTCTTCCTTAGCTGCAGCCAGGATTAGGAGTAGTTGGTTTCCCCTCTTTTGGGAAGTCTTTTATAAGGTGGCAATAATAAAAATAATGAAACAAAGAAACATGTCTTAAAGGTTCAAGTGTTCACAAGCTTCTGTGCTGAGCAGTGAAGTTCTGGTGTCCACATTAAAAATGCAGCAAGACTGAAATTGGGGTATCAATACATCAGTATTTACAGATATAACCATGTTTTCCTTTGGCAACAAGGTCAAACTGGATGTCTCATTCATCACGTGATGTGTCAAGGAGTCCACTTTGTGTCTTAAATGCTTCTGTTATCTTGGAAATGACTATGGAACTGAGTTCCTGAGCTCCAGTATCATCAGGTCTCCTGCTGTCATATCTCCTGTCTTGCATATGTCAGCTCTTGATCTTCAGACAGTGCTCTAAATACGAATCAGTAGAGGCTCAGAAAAGTCTGTTCTACCCAAAATACCCCAACCCTCCAAGAAAAGCAGTATCAGAATGCATTTAAAACAAACTAATGAATTAAAAACAAATATTCATCACAATCAGAACACTATTAAATACCCAACACTAGCTTTAGTTGTGAGAGTGATAGGAAGGACAACTGTCTCTCTGTGAAATAGCATGTTACAGAAAATTATTGGTATGTTTTATGCATTTATGCATTTATTATTATGGGGCTCCTGTTCCAAAGTATGTCAGGTAGCAAATACCAAGTCAAATTGTCTCATGCATAAAGACAGTTTAGAAGGCTGGAGTCATTGGAGGGAAAGGATTTTTCATTTTAGTTATGAAAGTTAATTTCTTTTCACTGCCATCCCTCCTTTGCATCTGTAAAATATTGATATAGATTATAATTTCTGGTGTTGATTGTAGTGATGCTGATTGTAGCATGTGCGTCGTATCCAACCGTTGGAACAGATGGTGTAGTATTGTGGTGGGGCCTATCACATAGTGACAAGATGGAAAGGTGCAGCTGAAGGCGTGTATAATTTGGTATAAATGAGAATCTTGAGCCTGAACACTGCTGAAATTAAAGGAAGTTCAGATCTGAAGACAAACCTCACAGCATCATTCCAGTTATGATTGTTCAAGTGGGGGAGACTGAGCAGCAGGGTGTGATCCTAGAGATATGAATGAGAAGAAAACCCTCCTCAGCAGTATGCAGCAGAGTAGCAAGGAAGCACACGCATTTTAGTCCTGCCAGGAGATGATTTTGCCCCGCGTTGCTTCATGGCACATCCTGCCTTTCCTTTCGGAGTGCTCTCCATCTCTGTCACCAGTGACGGCTACTGTCGGACTCCTGTGGTCTCGCTGGGATGGCTGGTTGATCATACAGACAAGACAGACACAGCCTTGCAAACCTTTGATTGTTGTACTTAAGCAGAGTATGTTTCAGACACTAAATTTTACTCAAGGTTTTTAGAATTATGGACTGGGGGTTGCATTCTCTTTAATAAATTTTCAGAGAATTTGAAAACCAGAGAAACATTTTTGTGCATGTCTGTGATTTGTTCTTCGGGGTTTTACCATAAGCCTTTTTTTTCCAAAACAATGGTGGGTTGTTTTGGTTTTTTGGGGTTTTTTTTAAGTTTTTCCAGCTGCTGATTGTGTTCAGAGTAGCTCTATGCTACTTGGGACCAAAACATTCTTGGCAGCAAAATAAAGCACAGCATTAACTGTTTTGTTTCTACAATAAAATGGGAAATAAATGAATAATTTTGGAAAATAATTAGTATAGGCAGGACTGTAGAATAAATTTGTAAGGTGTATTGGCTATCTCCACGGTTAATTACATTTTGATTTGAAATATGTATATCTGGAACTAAGCAGCAAAGTGTTTAACAGTTCCTGTATCTGCGTCGCCCAAATAGCATTTAACCCACCCGCACCCCATCAGATGGCTTGTGGTAAAAGGATGTCCTGGGAGCATCAAGGCCCAGCAAGATAACAGCCATGCTCTTTACTTTTAACTTATTAATCAACAAGTAAGAAGAAGAAATGGTTTGTATCTGGTCAGCTATCCAAGAGCAGTGGCCAGATGCTTTGCCCTTTCCAAATGTACTCTGAATGAGAATGAAACCGTGCTCCTTGTTTTGCCCATTAGACAGCATTATCTCTGTGCAATGCCAATTCCTATCTCCTTGTGCTGTGTGTGGTTCTCACATATGGGATTTTAATAACCTTCACGCTGCGCTATGAATTCATAAACAGGGCTGATAGAGGGAAAGCACCACAGGACTTTATTTTTTCATTATTGTTCTTTCTAAAAGCAGGGTCTGCAGGATTTTTGCAAGGATCTCGTGACAGAACCTAGCGATGGTGCTGCTGCTGCAGCGCGGTTATTCCAAGGGGAGGGGATAAGTACAGTGTTCACTTGTGATATGCTTTTTCAGAACTGATTTTCATCGTCCTACGTTTGGTAGCCGCTATAATTCTGCTGTATGATAGTTGGAGCTTTGCAGGTCTCATTGTGTGCGAGCTTTCCCCATTCTAGAACGCGATGTGCATTTGATTTCTTGCAATGTGCCTCTTCTCCTCCTCCCCTCCCACCCGGCCTGTGAGGTGACAGCTTACTGCTCAGTGGTCACTCTTGACTTCTGTTTTAGAAAAGTTTTAGTCATTCTGGAACAGTGTTGGTTTTTGTTTGTTTTTTTGTTTTGTTTTGTTTTGGTCTTTCTTTTTGCCCTTCTTCTCACCCCAGAGTCCGTTAGAGCTACACCACCTTTATCTTGGCTGTGTTCCAGTACTGGTGGAGGCACCACTGGTAGTGGAGCTAAGAGTAGTAACAAGAACTCACAGCATCAGTCTCCAGGCATGATGTGATATAGATCCCCTTGTATTCTTTGCCAACAGGCCTTAGAAAGCAGATGTATGAGGAGGACCCAGCTAAAATTTACAGTCTCTACAAATACCTAAACTGCTGAAAACAGCTGGTTCAATAGTCCTGGAGCTGGTTCCAGGAAGGAAATTGCACCCTGTTGCCTGCCCATAGCCTGTGCTATGCACTCGTGGTTACGATCTTAGATCAGACTGGATTCCAGTCTTGTAACTGTGCCTAATACTGTTTTATCAGGAATTGGATGTAGGCTCTGTGCAGGGTTGTGGTATGACGTGCAGATCAAACCTTATCATCCCATTTTCATTTTAGGAATGTTGTTTTTTTTCTCCTGCTGTAGTTTATATGTGATTTTGTGTGTGACAGGCAGTAGAAAGAACCAAGAACAGACAAGGAAAAAGAGAATAATTTTTAACTAATGATTAAACTTTTAACTTTTAGTTGTGTTTGAAGAGAATTTGCTGGTTGTTGGTTTGTTGTTTTTTTCCTCAATGCTGAATAGTCCTCATTATTAAAAATGTGAGTTGTCGTTTTTGTTAAAATTCATCCAACTTCCCCTTGGCTCTTAAAGTGATAGAATTATAGAATTATTGAAAAAAAAATAGGTTGGAAAGAACTGACAGAGTCCATCTTGTCCAGCATCATCTATAAGTAGGACTAACATCAAGGTTAAGCCAGATCTGTGCCTCCTCAAGCTTTGGAAATCTCTAGGGATGGAGACTCCAGCATCTTCTGGGAACCTGTTCCAAGGCCCTCTGTTACAAAGGTGCATTTCCTGAAAAATTTGTGTGTTGGTTTTCTTTGTGGGACGTATGTAGCCCATTAGTATTCATTCCTCAGCTCATCTCCCTTTGTGCTTTTCAGCTATAAGGAACACTGTCCATGTCTGAAGCCATGTATGATCAGGTGGCTGAACACACACACACATGTGCTTCTGTAATTCTGCAGTAATACGACGCGGAGGGAGGCGATGTCAAAGCTTTCACATCTGCTCTGTAAATATTTTCTTATGATGGAATTAATATAAAATCTAAATTCTCCATGTATAGCCCTCTCATGCTGCTTTTTGGTTTTGTTAATACATGTATGTATGCGCTGACATGAATACAGGAAAGTTTTCTAATGTATACTCCTCGTGGAAATAAAGAACTGCTATTTCTTTAGGTTAATTGCTGTCCTCTGGGCTTGCCCCTCAACATCAGCTGTATCCTGTGTGAGCATTTAATTAGTTGATGACTTCAGTGGAATACCTTTTTTTTTTTTTTTCCCCCACTTAGCTGCATTACTATAGTCCTTCAGACCTTCTCTGTGGCAGAGAGATGGAACTTAGCCTCTCCAGTTCCAAATCTGCTGTTGTGAGGTGTTGATAGCTAGAGGAGCAACAGAGCCTGTAGCAAGGAACAGCACTGTGCTGGAGGGAGGAGGAAAAGAGACACAACCCATTTGTTGTAGAAGGTAGCTGTCAGTCTTCCATTCTCTCTTCCCTTACTAGGCCACCAGCTGACAAGTATTTCAGTACATTCCTAGTGCCAGCAAAACAAAGCAGTCAGCAGCTGGATGTTATCAGAGGGCAAAGTTTTCCTCCTTATTGCTGTCCCCAAGAACCTGTTTTGTCAGAGCCACAGTAGTCCTTGCTGTATCAATTGGAGTTACAGAGCAGCTGATGAGCTTTGATGTTGACCTTTAAGATTGCTTTTCAAGTTGTCAAACAATAAAAAAAACTGCTGTCCTTGGAAACATAAGGAATCACAAGCCTTATTAGAGTCAACAGGTTTAAAAAAACCCCAAACCACCCTACACCAACCCTGGGCACTCACAAGCAGGACTGAACTGCAGAACCCAGCTTAACCCATTTGATGCCAGCAAAAGCAGGAAGCTAGCATGGCTTCCTAGATTTGCATCCCAAAATAGAGTCAGGAGGGAAATCATTTCAGCGGTGGCTGGGTGAGTCCGTGTAGCACAGAACGCCACCGCGCACACTCTCGTACAAAGAAGGCAGGCTCACCTGGCGTTGGGAGTCCAGCTTGCAGCAGGAAAATACCCTGCATCCTTTTCACTGCTTGAAGCAGAATCACTATGTTCTTGTGATCGCAGAGAATGTTTTTTTCTGAGCTATTTCTGGAGCCAGTCTCTTTTCAGTGGTGCCTAGCGAAAGGACAAGGGGCAATGGGCACAAACTAGAACACAGCAAGTTCCACCTAAACATAAGGAGAAACTTCTTAGAGGGTGATGGAGCACTGGAACAGGCTGCCCAGAGGTTGGCCCCGAGACTCCCAGGTGGAGTCTCCTTCTCTGGAGACTTTCAGAACCCACTCAGACATGATCCTGTGCAACCCGCTCTGGGCAAACCTGCCTTAGCGGGGTCGTTGGACTAGATGATCTCCAGAGGTCCCTTCCAACCCCTACTATTTTGTGATTCTTTTGTGATTTTATAGTCCTATGTCTAAATTCATTCTTCAGAGTAGAGTATGTCTTCCTGATCTCAGTCCTGCACAGATTGTCACCCCAAGCCGGACACGCCACGTGAGAGGTTTCCTTGCAGTTTCTCTGGCTGCTGAGCTGAGCCTGTTTACAGATAGAAAGCTTTTCCATCGGTGAACGGAGAATCCAAATTTCTCTTCCCGAAATTCAGACATGAGGTGAAGTCACGGCCCCGATGATGTCAGTGGGGGTCTTGCTGCTGGCTGTAACGGAGGTTATGAGCGTGCCATGGTTATCCTAGAAGGTCAGCATATAAATACATTACCGTGGTATTTTTCACCTTCACATGTGTGAAGGACTAAAAATGAATTTCTGTCTTCAGAAATGTAAATTATGAATAAAAGAGCTATATGATTATAACTATCCATTTTTGAGGTGGTGTTGTTTATATCTTGCAACTATATCATTGTCAGGCCAAACTATAGAGTTGAGAAAAGACTGAGAGGGTTTATTATTTTCATTTTTTAATAAGCTTTTGTTTTGCAATTGCTTCTAGCATGCTTCACGTCATAACTGACCCCTATATTTGCACGTGTGTGTTATTCAGCACCTTCCCAGGCCTTGATCTTGTTCCGAGTTCCACAGCGATGATGCACAGACCTTGCACAAAGCCCTGTTGACTTCAGAGGCCGCTGTGCTTAGGAGCTTTTCTTTAGCAAAGGCTTTTAATTGAGGGGGAAATTGGGCGGGTGTGGGATGCGGTAGTAGCAGAAGCTACACCATGGAGCCCAGTGAGGAAGGGGAGCCAGTACAGAGTGGTATCTGCATTATTCACAAATCATTTACCCGTAGCTCTCACTTGAGGTGCTTACAAAGTCGTTGCAGGTTCTGCTAGTCCATGAGACTAACTAGTGTCTGCAATGAGACCTGCACGGATTAAAATGCAGTTAGTGGGTACGCATGAAGGCAGTGATGTAAGAGCAATCAGAGGCCACTATATGTACAGTGATTTTTTCATTGGAAACAGCTCTTTAACTCCAGAGGTTTTAAATAGGTAGCTATTCTTCAACAGCTTCCATTAATGACTTTAAAGACCTTAAAATAAATCTTCCTAATTATTTAAGCCAAACTCTCCAATCCAGTTTGAATCTCTGTCCCAGTGTCCAGTGCTAAGGTTCAGATGCCTGAAAAATAGTGATTGAACCTTGTAGCTTTCCACTGCTGAAACGATTTAAATATCTTAAAATACAATATATTTTAAAAACCCCCACTTTTGGATTAGGACCTCAGAAGCAGAGTTCTAATCTGAAATGACATATTTACAGGAGATTTTAGACATTGGTAAAGCTGAGAGTCATAAAGTGGTAGAGCAAATATTCCCAATATACCAGTGAGGGGAAAAGAAGTGAATGTGGCCAGAAGCAAGTATGTATTCTCTATTAGATAAGGCATCCTGCAATTAAAAACACCAGACTCTCAAAGCGTCTTATGGCTAATTTTGTCAAATGGACTGAATTTAATGCAATTGTAATAAGCCTTATTGTTATTCCTGGCATAGATATATATTTTTATTTTTTTAATTCCAGAAAAATGGATAATTGGCATTTTAGCTTATCACTTTCCTTCCATGCATATAAATAATTTCACAGATAGACCACCAAGAGAGACAAAATTAAATAATAGGTCTAGACAGCATGGAACCAAAATAAATTAGAGGTTAGGCTTCCAGCCTGTTAGGTGCATTTTCTTGGTGGAAAAAAAAAAAAAAAAAGAAAAAAAAGAATACCAGGTAGTTTTTCTGACATGTTTTGCTGCTTACCTTAATATCATTTCTCCACATCAGATCCTCAAAAAATTTACATGAAGAAAGATGTGAACTTTATATTAGAAGTCCCATAATTTCTTAGTGAGTGTAATTTTTTCAAATGTACTTAGATTAGAGGCCTAACAGGCATTCCTACGTCTCTGATTCAGCCAAATAACTTCCTAGATAATGGCCCATGATTAATGGTGAGAGCTGATAATAAGAGGTTATTAGAGAAAGCAAACTTGGAACAAATCTGCTGTATACATTATATACTTTACCGCCATCTGTGGGTATTTATAATAAATACAAATTCAAGTCAGCAGTTACAGAGGAACCAATGTTTTGCACATGTGACAAGAATTCCTTAGACATAGTCTTATAGTAGGCAACTTCATGGTGAAGAATTTTTTTTTTTTTTTTTTTATGGGTACTTATTATTTTTATTATTATTATTTGCAAAGAAAAAACAGCTTTTGGTAGAGTCCTTTTGGCCTTGGTTGCTTTCAAGGATGTCATTCTCAAGTCCACTCTCTGAGGAAGGATTATGTGCTGTACGTTAGCTGTGCTCTGCTGCTCATACACGATATTGAATGTGAGAAATTGTTTTTGTCCTTTCGTACCGTGATTCATTTGCTATTCAGTCCATGTGCTAACAGCACATTCCCCCCTTTTATGTCTCCTTGAGTTGTAAGTGACATTTTTTCTCCCTGTGTTTTGTATTGTTTGCTGAGCAAATATGCCTGTATAGAGAAGAAACAAATTTTATCTTACTGCTGCATGCAAAAACCAGAAGAGAAATGCAATATAAACAGAGAATTGCAGAAAATAAACATAAATATTATAATCCAAATAATTTGCTGGATCAAGTGATGATTTTTTTATTTTATTTTTTTTTCTGGTAGCAAATATACTGTTGCAAATACAGTTTTGCAGTGGGGTGACAAAAGGGGTGGCATGGTAAGGTCAGCTGATCGCCTTGTGTTCGGAGTTGTTATGAAGTGCCAGGTTCAAATTCTGTTTGTCTAGTAACTTTAGTGTACAAGGTTCAAGAGTCATCATGTGCTAACGAGGGCAAGTGAGCAACGTGGCGGATGTTAAGATGGATGACTGATTGGATTCAGCATTCAGCAAGCAGCATTTGGTTGGAAGAATTCCCAGCTTTTGGGCTATTACAAAGCCTATTTCAAAGGCTGTATATTTGTAAGTGAGTGATAGATGGAGTGTCACAAATGTTCTGGTTATTTATGGTCATCAGCTAAAGAACTGGGATGAAAGTAGGGGTGCTCTATAACTAATGTAGTTTGTTTGGTCTTCCTTTTTGAACAACTGGGAAATTAATTTTTTCACAGGCTGTTTTTAACAGTGACTGTTATTTTTGTACCTGCCTCGTGTACTCACTGTGTTGGGTCTGCGTGATGGGATTTGCCTGTCTCCCATAGCAATTAGGTGTTCAGTCCTCAACCATGTTTGACATGAACAGTTCCACACATGTTCTTGGCTATATTTGTATTTTTACCCTGACATTTTATATGCCAAAGAAGATTTTGATTTTAATTCCCTCCCAATTCAGAGGTGTTAATTGTGTGGGTCTGGAACTGTAGACATCTGTACGTCTACAGGTGTCGGGGTTTCTGGTGACCTACAAGCTGTAGTACTGTCTGCTGGAGTGAATGTATCTGTTTCCATCTGTTTTCTGCTTGGGCAGTTGCAGTTTAAGGGGAAAAAAAAAGCTATTCTCTCTGACTAACGTTGAGCTATTTGACTGACATCTCTGATTAAGCTTTCTTCTCAATGGTTAGTTTCTACCTTAACGAATATCTTCAGGTGGTTTGGGTCTTCTCTTGGGCTAGATTCCTTCCCAAACATTATGTTTTATCTTACTGGCAATGTCTTAGTATTTTACTTTTTCTCAAATCCTCTTTCCTTACATGTTTGTCTTTTAAACACTAAAATATAGACTACCTTTTCATCGCCTGTTTCAGTTCTTCTCTGAATTTTTTTCCATCCTCTCTTCTCTTTTGGTGCCCTGCTTCCATTTGTTTCCTTCCCCTTTTGCAATATGTTCATTCATGCACATCCCTTTTGCTCTCCTACCTTTGGAGAGGAGAATTTACCAACCACCTGTGAAGCAAAGTGAAATGTGGAGCGTGCATGTGCAGCACAGGTCCTCACGCATCCTTCAGGCAATGCCTTCGGGCAAAACTTTCTTCACCTGCCACACTCTCAGTGCTCAAGTCCCACAGGGCTGCTGGCCAACAGTCCTCCAGTGCTCTGCCTTTCCTGGCTCTATCTGTTTTGCTTGAAATGCTCAATCTGGCAGCTTCCTTTCTACATTAACCCTCCATGTAGAGACAGAATAATTTCTCTTGTTCTTTTTGGCAGGGGGGTTGGACTCGAGGATCTCTAGAGGTCCCTTCCAACCCCTAACGTTCTATGATTCTATGGTTCATTTACTCTCCGCCACCCTTCTGGTTTTGAGTCTTTTTCACCAATAGAGCTATCAGGAATTTTTCAATAGGTTCTTATTCTAGAGGAAAATTTTAATGTAGGCTTATTTAAATGGTGTCAGTTGTAATGAAGTCTCATCTGGAAATCAGGAAAAAATGAAAAAAATGAAAGAGACTGTTCTGCTAACACAAACTGCTCTGCTTTAACCTTTTTGTAATACAGAAAAAATGTCCAATGGAGGGAGTATTTTAATTCCATTTTAAGACACTATTTAAATCTGAATTTAAAAAAATAATTAAATAGAAGATTAAAATATTTAGATCAAGCTAAACCTGGTTTGACTCACAATGTTATTTTGTGGGACTATCAAAAGTGATATTATCCTTGATTTTTAAATTTTTGGTTTATATTAGAATAGAGGAAAATACTTTAAAAGACCTATTTTTCTTCTTTATAGGTCATATACTTTGTTGCTAATCAGAGTTTTCTCACATATATTTGAGCTGTTTATTTTTCAGCTCTCAGTGTTGTGAGATGTACTTGATTCTTCCCTTCTTTCAAGGCTGCCTACATTGTTCCTAACAGCAGCAACAAAGTCAACAGCGTTCTGGTGAGCATTTGCTCTGCTGTATCTTGAAAGGGGTTTGAGCTGGCATGGAGTAACTGGAGCTGTCTCAAAAGTGAGAAAGATGACACTGCATCTCTTGGCACTGCTGTTCGTGTTTGGATGGTTTGGTTTTGTGGTTGGTTGGTTGGTTTGTTTGTTTGTTTTTTTCCATGAGAAAGAAAGCTAAAATATTTCAAAAATATACTCGCCGAATGGAAGTTTAGGTGGTGATGAAGACTCTGGCATGCAAGGTTCAACCTCTGCCCCATGTCTGAGCTTTCTTCCCATTTCTGTCTCCTAACCACTGGCATCAGGAGTCCCCAAGTTACTTGTTCAAGCAAAGGGCTGATACAGCCCTTTTAAGGAGCTGTAGAATGAGCTGCATATCAAAGAATAGCAGTTCTGTAACAACTGGGGCAGCATGTATAGAAAGAACTTCAGCGATGGTTATTTATTCAGTCTGCTACTGCAAGATCAGCCCTATTATGTGGCTCCTACGAATTCCCTTCCAATTCATTCAATTTAAATAAAAACTTCCTGCTAGCACTTATGTACATATCAGTGACAGTCATCTAAATAAAATATCCCAGGCACTTGAGTCTCAGGAACAGTCTTATGAAGAGGCAGATCATATTCTCTATAACTGAAAATGGGATGTGTGTTGACATAGGGCTTATTTCAAAATAATGTCAAAATGTTAAAATCTTTATGAAATCTTGCCGTTAAATTTTATGAAGACAGAGGTGTTTGCTGGGATGTGATGCCCAGGGCTCGGACCAAAATCAGCTGCTGAGGATTAAAACAACCACAACACGAGCACAGGAGGGAAGACCAAACAGCCATAAACTCAGGGTAATCAGACCTGTGTCTTTTTAATTATTTTAATTTTTATTACTTGCTGTTCGTGATATAATGTGATTTACATACAGTGCTACTGAGTGCTGTATTAAATTGCCAGCTCTTGCTGGGTGAACACACATGTGCTATCTTTCTTTTCTTTCAATGTGATGAATTTTGTCTTCAAGAAGCCTGCCAAGTCTTTCCTTCCAGTCAGAGGTCTGAAGAAAGTGAGCGTGGTTAATCATCGCTGTAACACAGGAAAAAATTAAAATACATTTTTTGCTTGTAAAACAGAGAAAAGCAATAAAAACAATGCCAGGCAGTTAATGCCTCTCTTGTACCTTTCATTTCAGAGACCTCGAAAGAACATCAAGAAGAATAAAGGCAAAATCTATTCCCTACTGGCATCATTATAAATGTTGTATCCTCTAAAACTCTAAAGACTTCCAAGAAGAGTAGAAGAATAAATGGCATTGAAATAAAGACAGTCTCTCTGGAGCTTTGTTCAATCAGCTTTGTTAGAATTCACTCAAATAGGATGATTATAAGAAAAGATCTCATTTGTTTCAACATTAAAGGAGCAAATTAATATGTGGCGAGCTGTTAATAATTGCCTCATTATGTAGTGAATGGGCATTGCATCCAATTTACAAAATTACAATCTTATTGTTAAAATAACAATTGGGAAAGTTTAATCTGAATTTCTGAACTATCTGCACGATTAGCAGTGGGATTCACAGAGCGAAGCAGAGTTGGTGGTTGGAGCAAGCTCTCCAGCACACCACCAGCCTATCCTGCCAAGAAGTCACAAGAGAAATTCAGATTTTTCATTAGTGTAAATTACATCTGCATAGGTCCTGAGCTGCATTTGGTCCAACCTGAGGAGTGCTCTGCCAGTCTCCACTAAGGTGGGAGTCTGGCACGCGACTGGTCTATCAGACGTGGTGTTGTGTGACTCTGCTTGACTTGTGCTGAACATTTGGAGAACAGATTAAGAGACCTGGCCTGAGAACATCCCCACTTGGGACTTCAGCAGACCCACAGGTCTGTGGTTGGGAAACTTGGCAATCCAGGATCTGTGCCATTGGGAAACCCACCCATACAAATGATCCTGTAGCTGGAATTTCAGTCTCTTGGTGGAGACGTTTGAAATGGCGAGGCAGGTTTTTCAGATTGGAAAGTAACCAATTTTCTGAGTATCAAAATCCTCTGTGGAAGAGAATCATGTTTTGTGACCTACTTCTAGTTAGATTTGCTTGTGACCTTTTCTAATTCTGGCTGTTTTTGTTATTTAATGATTTGACCTTTGATTCTGTGAAACCACTTCAGTGCTAAATGCAAAGATTTAATAACTAGAACTGTTTGATAAGTGACCTTTATTACACCACTATTTCTCTTTGCTAGAGAAATAGCACTGTTTTGCAAGTTCTAATTCACAGTTTTAATTATCTTTTCTATTGTCTGTAAGCTTGCACAGGAAATGGAAAGGTCAGACATTTCATTTTCTTTACTGATTAAAATATAAGCGCTCCTCAACAGTTACAATGCATCATTCAGGAAAAAGATGGGACAATTTGTCAGAACCATGCCCAGCTGCTCTGCTGAGGACCTCGACATCCTTTTGGTCAGCAACAGAATGAATCATTTTCTAGAAGCAATAATAGCTCAGCCCCCGTGGTGCGTAGAGGTGAAATACGTGTCTAAATATGTGCAAAGAGAAGAAAAGGTGAATGGTTCTCTATGGTTTTTCCTTTAGCTCGTGTATCTACAATGCAGGTGAATGCAGATCTTGTGAAAGGTTCAGGTAAACCCTTAAGTGGCGTTCTCAATCCGGAGAGCATAAACAGCAACAGCACAGCTTTCTGTCTGGGACTACCTATCTATAGCAGTCCCATGGCTGCTGGACCTTCTCTAGAGATGAGGCAGCCTGCACTGCCTGCCAGACCCATGTCTGGCTGCTCTGATAATGCTGCTGCTGAGTTAGTGTTTCGTTGCTATTCTAGTGCTTGTGATATGGATGCCCCTCAACAGTTACCGTTAAATGCAAAGCAGATCACCAAGAAGGTGCATTTTCCTCTAATTTTCCGCTTCCCATCCCTTTGTATTCCCGTTTCTGTGTGTAAGAATTGTCTCTCTGCTTCTGTTCATTCTTAATACAAACCATACAGCAAATTAAAATGAGAAGTGACGGTTTCTCTTACAGATTAGGGCTGTCGTGGGCAACCTTGCAGCCAAACTTCTGCGTATCAGAAAAGGATGTGAGGGATGCAGGACCCCAGAATATGGGCTGAGTGGGGACAACAGCACATCACACCAGCTCCTCAAGGGTCACGGGGAGCTGTCAGCTGTGTCCTAGTTCAGTAGCAGAAGTAGCAGCCACAGCTACCCAGGTGCTTCCTGGCCCCTCGGGCACCCAAATCCCTGTGCCTGAACAGCTCCTGTGGGAGCTCCTGGTAGAGGAGCTACATTTGTGCAGCTTTTGAGTCTTAGTGATGGGACAGCCATACCTGCGCTAGGGTGTGATAGCAAAGAGGCACGTCATGTAAAACGAGGAAAATGAGAAAGCTGTTGTATGTGGATTAGTGAAACTACCCCTTTTGTCTGCCGACACCACGAGCTGCCAGCCTGTCTGTGTGTGGGGGTTCAACAGATGCATGCCGATGCGTGTTCTCTCGTATGTTGAAGGAGATGCCATGCAAAGAGATACTGAAGTGAGTGATTCTGGAGTCAGTGGAATGTCTTGTGTCAGTCTCCTAACTCTCTCTGGGATCTCTGTTGGGAACTATTTGTATTAGAACACGTAAAATTTCTCTACATTATGAAAAATATTTATTCCGAGATAGGGCTGGGAGGGGTTAAGCCTCTGCCTCTATTGAAGAAGAGCAGATTATATGTTGACCTAGTGCAGGCATTCAATATTATGAAAGCGCTTTATAAATTGGAACAAGATAAATGAATCACAACAAAAGAGCTAGAAAACCGGGGGACACAATTGCAGGAGTGAGTGTACTCAGTTTATTCGAGCAGAACAGTTACACTCAATGAATAGAAAATGTGCAATGCATTTCTAACTAAGGTCAGAAAATCAAGCAATCCCAAATTTAAGAGAGCAGCTCCATTTTGATGGAGAAGGAAGAATATTGCAAAAAAGAAAACCAAAAACCCACCAAAAAAACAACAGCAAGGTTGAGAAAAAATGTAAATGGGACCAGATTCTTGACCAAATTGGCTTTTCCTATCTGGCAGTTTCATATTCAGCATTTGTTAGTTTGAAAGTTCACCCTGTAAGCTATAAATTAATCTACTGGGACTTTTACAATTCACTTCATGTTAGGATGTGAGTTATGCTTATGGATTTGTTTAGGTCACCCAGTCATGTCCTCATAATGTATCTTAGAGAGGATTTCTGTAACTAAGCAGTAAACAGAAATACTGTTGTGTTCAGCTGCAGCTCCTGGGATTTCATCCCTGCTGTCAGAGAGCTATGCAGGACAGCTCTCTATAACTACAACAGCTATGAAAAAATACATGGTGTTCTGTAAAGGAAACATCACCAATCCTTTTGCATGCAGTCAGGCAGGCATCTTTAACTCCTGATGAAATGAGGAAAGAATGTTTTTGTGAACCACTCACACAGAGAAATCAAAGCTATGACACCGGTGAAATCAAACCTTTGCAATTGTGAGATTTATCGCAGAGATCTTGCAGGGTGCACCTTAGTTCAGTACAACATTTGTCACACAAAGATGAGGTATTTTACCTGTTATAATTTGGCTCTCTTCAGATGTTTGTCCCTTGTCCTTATATAAGGCACCATTATCGAGGAAGTTTGATGTTTTGTCAGGCACCGTGTCCTAAGGTTTTAGTGGTCACATGTAGCCAGGATATTCATCCACATCAGCTTAATGGGATGTGATTTTGAAGGCAAATAACCACAAGTCTGATCAGAACAGTGCCTGTCAGTCTACATGTCCAAAGAACGTGGAGGGGATTATTCCTAACAAACGCTAAACTGAAGTGACGGGCTCCTGGTTGGGAGCATGACAGAAGATCAAGTCTGTGACCATACAGAAAATTGTAGATGATCTGTTTTCTGAAGGATTTTTTGATGGTTTTCATTTGATTTTGATTTCAAACCAAACTTTTCATACCATCCAAGGAAATGCAGGGCATTTCCTTTTAGTTGTTAGGAAAGAACCAAAGGATGTTTACTATTTATACTCTGACAAACGGAACATCAGATAGGTTCCTATGTCTCTATTAGATAACTGTTCCTATTTTCAGTTCATACTGGAGAAATTGTACCCTGGGATGTGATCAGAAAATACTGTCTGTGACTTCAGTTTGCCCAGGGTGAAGTTCCTAGGTCATGTCACCAGGCCATCTACTTCTCATTTTTCAAAGGTCGTAGATGTTCTCTGGAGAGAACAACATATTCCTCTGCCTACGTCTCCTTTCCAACTGCAGTATTTTCATACCATTAGATTGCTTTTTAGAGTTACATCTTGTCCTTGACTTCTATCACAAATTTGGGAACTACTCATTCAGAAACACAAACATGGTCAATGTATAGATAATTTCCAGCATTACTTTTTTCCTATGGCTAACAACAACTTGTTAGAAGTCATTGATCCAAATATTGTTTTCTGCTGCCTCTTTCATTGTTTTCTAGTGGAAGGAGTAACATCTAGAGGTAAAAAAAGGAATTCTTATTTTTCTAGTTGACTTTGTAAGGTGGAGAGCAAAGGAAAAGATTGGAACTATTTCAGAAGAAAGGATTGCATTCAGAGTTTTGTAGTGGTAGGGTTTTCTACCAGCTCTGCCACGTTGCGATGGTTAGCTTTTTTTTGGAAGAGAAACACTGCATCAGCTTGTTGGACTCTGTGCCTGCCTTTCATTAACTGAATTTCCAGTCTTCCTATTTTGCAGAGAAAGATTTGCCATATATCTTTGTTTTCTTTCTTCCAGCCTTTACAACTTGACTGCGACCTCTGTGCCATTGTTTCAAACTCGGGCCAGATGGCTGGCCAGAAGGTGGGATCTGAGATAGACAAGTCCTCCTGCATATGGCGGATGAACAATGCTCCCACAAGGGGCTACGAGGAGGATGTTGGGAAGAGGACAACCGTAAGAGTGGTGTCTCACACCAGTGTGCCTCTCCTACTCAAGAATCCCGAGTACTTTTTCAGAGAAACTAATAACACTGTTTACGTGATCTGGGGACCTTTCCGAAACATGAGGAAGGATGGAAATGGCATTGTGTACAACATGCTGAAGAAAACTGTTGACAGCTACCCAGCTGCCAAAATCTACGTGACAACAGAAAAGCGCATGAGCTACTGTGATGCGGTGTTTAAGAAGGAGACGGGGAAAGACCGGTAAGTCCTAAATGTGAAGAACAATTATAATGTTTGACAAAAGATACATGAGAGAAATCCATGATGAATGCCAGCTACTAAATGAGTCCCCAGATAAGTTTTTAATGGATTGTTATATGGTTTTGACTGTTATAAACAGCTGATGAGGCAGCAGCTAGGCCCCATTTACCCCACCTACACTACCTTCTGTTCTTTCCATTTCTGTTGGCTTGAGTCCCAAAAATATTGGATGTCTTCCTGAAACGTTTTCAAAGCTGTGTGTGTTTTCAGCTCAATTTACTATTGATTAAATTGACATTTTATTTGAAGAGGATAATCCGACACAAACAACACTTCCAAATGCACAACCTCAGGGTAACTCTGGATATTGTGTTTTCTTCTCTGAGATTCACAGTAGCTTTTCTTCACACATCTCAGGGTTATGAATTATTTCTATCTCTTGGTGAAAATGGATTATCAGTGATAGTGTAATAGATTTAGGTTTTTACCAGAATTATACTGAAATTCTGTTTTCTGCGTCTGAGAATGTGTGTTTATGCTGCTCAAGTGGGGGCTGTAAAGAGATGAAAGTGTGAGGGCCACTGTTTTGGCTAGCGTGCTCAGAGCTGAAATGGCATTTGTGGAATTAAGACCACAAATTGGAAGATTTTGTAACCGAGCTGCAAAAATTCTGATCATCTGTGTTCTGGCATGGAAGAGCACCTGTCATGAGTGCTCACTGGTGCTAACTAGGAAGGAGTTTCCAGATCACTGCTGTGCCTTAGTATTAACTTAGAATTAGAATCTGCACATGTTGAATTTGCTCTTGTGAAGGACTGTAGCTATTCTGACCAGCCTAAAAATACAGATCTTCATGAACAATTTAACTTAGCCTGAACTTTTAACTTAGTTTTTGAAGTAGAAGAGCTTGTTCTCTCAAACTTCCTTGACTGGTGGTTTTATTAAATGGTCAAAACTTGCTTAGAGTTGATTTTTCCTGGTTTTTAAAACTACTGAAACTTAGGGAAGAACTTTCTCCTTGGCTTGTTCACTGTGTGCACATTTTGCTGCTGTGATTCTGGAGTCGAAGGCAGCTCCTGGATGTCATAAAGGTGTCAGGGTTACCATGGCTTCTTTAGTTTAACTGAGCAAGTTGATGACCAGAGGCTAATAGAGAAAAATACAAAAAAACCATTCTTCAAAAATGCTGTCTAATAATCCAAGGCACCTGGTTTGCATATTAATTGTACTAAATATGATCATGGGTACATTTTTCCATTGCTAAGCATGAATTTGTGTATTTTTATGACTCTTCCATGTTAACAGCCAGGTAGGTCCAGCGACTTTACAGTAATTTATCAAAATCCACATTCTGATACCAGACCTTAGTATAGCTTATCAAAAAATCTCATTGCCCAGTGTTGAAATATCTTCATCTCCAGCCTAATAATCCATTCCTCTTCAACAAGTTAACACATCTCAAGGTTTTATGATTATGCAATTAACACAATGCAAATGCTTCTTTTCATGTCAAAGGCAGATAGAACTTCTGTTCTCCCAGTGCTTATGAACAAAGTTCTTAAGCAGCCTAATGTGAAAGTGGCCCAATTTCTTTCTCCTTAATTGATTATAACGACTGAAAGTTCCACATTGCAAAGAGCAGCACGTTGCAAAGAACCTGCCTCGTGCCCCGCATCACATGACGCTTGCATGTGCCTCCCTGTGAAAAAAACCCCACCACTGCAACTTTCATTTTCAGTCCTACTTTTCCACGTCAGATCCTAAGTTGTGGTTTTAACATCATTTAGTGCACTTGTCTGCCAAAAACAGGGGAAACAATCGATGTGTCACCAGCCAGCACCTCCTGTATCAGGAGAAAGCATCCTTCAGTTCCCTCCTAATTCGGGGACCTCAGTTTGGAAGTTGTTTCATTTTCTGCAACATCTCCAATTCACGGGGCCCGTCTGCTGTTTCTAGGGAGGGTCATGCGGCTGTTAGAGGCATATGGCATTTGTGGAAGCCGTAAAGGTAGAGCACAAGAGATTTGTGGGTGATGAAAATAGTTTTGTGTGTTGTGCCAGACTATTACGATGCCGAGACAGGCTCAGGTTCCTCAGCCAAATATTCCTTCAGTTCCTCAGAGAAACATCAGCTCTTGCTTGCAATATTAGATGGAACAGAGGTCTGTTTCACCATGTTCCCAGCAAAAAATTCTGGAAGGAAACCAAGTTCAACTCGTATTTTAAAATGTACTGAGTAGATTGTAACCACATCTATTTTAGCTTAATCCTAAAATACTGTCCTTATGTGCAATGTATGCTACTAATGCAGAGTAAGATTGCAACAGATTTCTAGTCTGTCAAGCCTTTAATGAGCTTTCTGTTTCTACTCTTTGATGTACCATCCTTTAGGTAATTAGTGGGACTTTTCAGTAGTTGCAACCTAGTGGTGCTCAGGTTCTAAAGGATGTTATGAGAAGCAGCTTACAGGTACATGCTGCAGCCCCTTCTCTACTTCAGAAGAGCTCTGGTCCTGCACCACTGATGTGGAAGCTTCATCCCTGACTTCAGTGAGTGCAGGTTCAAAACCCACAGCTTGGCTATTGACAAATGATTTATTATTAGTTCATGGAAGAATCAAGAATTGCCTCTAAATAACTTCCAATGAGCAAGTTAATTTATTTTGCAATGAAGCATTTTTTAATTCTACAGCAGTGCAAAATACCCTGTGATACGGGCTATCCACGCTGGAGAATTAACCTTGCACGCGGTGTTCTGAATCGGAGGGACATATGTTCTTTCTGAGAGTCTTCATTAGTGAAGCATTTGAGTTCAAGGCAGTGAATGCTCATCCACTTTGAATAATTGTTGTACATAAATAATATTCATTACCAGACATTCACAATTTTTCATTAATGCATTTTACTTGGTACTTCCCTAGAGGGAGCGTAAAGCTGGCAGCTTCCTCCAGTGCTTCACTATTATTATATTGAGTCAAGTGAAAGGATTTAAAGAAACATTAGGTAATTACTAAATGTGGCATCGTTGTATGTACCTCAATCCAGGTAAGTGATTCTAAAGCCATCTGTATCTTTGCCGTGCATTAGAAATAAGGCAATATGATAAAACAACATTTAATTGGTAATAACAGAGAAAGCTGTAGTCTTCGTTAAAGCAGCAGAGCTAATTCTGGTCTGATAAAGTGCACTGAACATCCCTAAATAGGTTTTAATTAGCTGGCACCAAAGCTGCACCACCCTTAGGGAGGGTAAAATTAATGAAAAGTAGCATCAAATAGATCAGTGCTACAGGATGTTGTTGCCTTAGGTGAAGGTGATGAGGAAGACAGGAGTGTCTTTTAAGGATCATTTAGAAAACAGTCTGTGTTAAAAGTCACTTTCAGAAAGCAGTGATGAAACAAATCTGTGTGAATATCAGTGAAACAGTCTGATGTCATGCAGACTGCAGACTCCATTTGTGTTTATGCTACAAACATCTCGGGCTAAGCACTCGGCACTCTACGTCCAAGTAGCGGCTCTGATGGCACGGTTCCACAGACCCTCTCGTGGAGGGTGATGTGGTCAGACCACTCCTGTCCCGCTGCACGTGGAGGACGTTGAGCACTAGCAAACAGCCGGCCGTGCACGTGCCATTGCTTCTCAAGGCACAGTTTGACTCGTGTTTGTAGTCGCTCTTCTTATAAGTAACTACTCAAGAGAGGTTGCTGTGCTTTGCTGAGGAGATGTATTCTGAGCTCCTAAAATTCCTGTGAAGAGACATGAGAATGTTCTGAAACCTGGCCAGTTTGGAGGGCAGTCGACTTTCCACACACGCTGTCTTAACTCTGACAACACCCATCTGGTACTCGAACAATTCAGTTCCATTCCACAACAGTTTCTTGAGGTTATTAGCTATAGAAGCATGTCTACAGGAGGCAGGTTCACTGAGCCACGTTTGCAGTCAGATGGCTGTTCCTGAAGGATTTTTGTTAATATCCTGGACAATTCAAAACAAAACAAACCAAACAAAAAAAAACAACCCAGAATTGCTTTTGTGCTTCTCTTCCAGAAGTTCTTGGTTTCCTCTGTTTGTGCCAGATGGTGCTATGTGTTGGTTGTGAGAAAGCTGCTTTATCATTTGAGGCAGGAAGATGGATCATTCTGATCACGGACTCCTGCAACAAGATTCAAAATTTGGGGGTGTGCTCAACCTGCTATTTTACTCAGTTCTGCTCGCTAATTATTTATTACTTTGTCAATATACTAGATCTATATTATATTTCTGTCATTTTGAGCTAGCAAATTATATTCATCTAAAGATTGGATTGACACTGCTAGACAACTACAGTCATCACGGCTTCACCTCAGCTAATGTGTGTGTTTTGATGTGTCTGATTAATCTACATGAAGCTGTAGCCTAGTAAAAATGTCATTGAAATGAATAAATTAAACTACATTGTCTGAGACTCAAGTAGCTGCAACTTTTATTGTTTGGTGATATTCTCTGTGCTCTTAGCAGTAAAGCTGTCAGTGGGCAGAATGTCAGTTTTGTGCCACGTTCCTGGTTATTGGCCTGAATGAAACACTCTAGTAGTGCTATTTTCGCTTTTGCACTTGCTTACATATGTGTATTTGTTTCCCTATCAAGGCCATTCAGAGTGAATATAAAACCTTAACTGGTTATATTTGCAGAAAGCCATTTTTCATTCGGAAGCTGTAAGCACTGTCAGTGAATCTGTCTCAGAGAGTTAGATTCTGGTGCTTGGGAAGCACTTCCCATCAGTGCTTTGTATTAACATGCTTTTTCTAAAAAAAAATATAAATAAATTCTGGAAGATGAGTAAAGCTTCCTTTCATTTTGAGAGGAAAATGATCAGAGTTAGGGTCTATCAGGATCTTTAAGTTACAGAACTCTTGGAAGAAAATGATGGAAAAACAGATTCAGACTGAGAGAGGAAATGCATAATGCCTGTTGAAGCCTTAAGGACAAAAATGAGCTGCAGTTTACATTTTGATGTAGTCTTTATCACGATGATGTAGTGTCTGCTGGTGCACTAGTGAAGTCAGCCCAAAGTTCCCAGCTGCCTCTGGGCATCACAGTGAACCCCCAAATATGTGTTTGATCGTCACCATTTTTCAAGTGCTCGACAGCGGATCTTTCTTGAACCATTGCTTGGCACTTTCACTCTTTCTTTTAATAAAGTAAATCCTTCAAAACATACTAATAGATTTGTCCATCTTAATTCATAGAGGGTTTAAATAGTTTCATTATCAGCTAAGACTGCTTTATTGCCTGAAAAAAACCAAGGGTCTAAAGCATGAAACCTTAATGAAATAAATAGATTTTTCATTATAAAACACTTAAAACCTCAACATCTATTGCTATTTGTGGTCAATCATTAGATGGATAACAACTCTTTGGGGGTTTATATTCACTCGTCCATTTCCTGGTAAAACACCCGCCATTCCTGAGTGTCCTAGATTTATTCCCTGCAGCCCATTAGTGACTGCATTTATATTTCTTTATGAAGATTTTCCTAATTAAGATGAACATTCTTCTCTATTAGGCAGATGGAACTCAATAGAAGAAGTCCGTTTTTTATTAACATGCCAGTAAATGCTGTGCAAAGCAGCAGCACTTTTGTTAAGAAACCTGGCTTCTACTACATTACACTAATTACACAGTAAAGGGAAAAGTTATTTAAAAAATATCAGTATTAGCTAATACTTTGTGATAAAATTGTAGCTGCATATAGAATAGTGTGGGCTCAAAGACCTACTGATTTCGTGGTGGTTGCTGACTTTAGCCATGGAGCTGTTTATTTCTACCTGATAATTTAAGTCATGAAATACATAATCAGGTTCTACATTATCTTTGTGCATTTTCACACGTTCTTTGAATTAATCCAACATCTGTTGCTTTTGATTTATCACATCTCTAAGTGCCACCAAATCTGTTTTCTGCCCCTGACAAGTCGTGTGTTAAATCTTTATATGGTGTTTGGTATTGTAATAATTACGCGCGCACATTTTCCATCCTGTCCTTTAAACATCCTGCAGCTTTTATGGCCATGAGGGTATTGCTGATATCTCTCAGGAACAGCACTGGGATTGCACATCTAGATGAGATTCTGCTTCAGATCTTCTTGCATCCTGTGAACGTACATCTCTAGAAAGGATTATGTCATACAGTGATTCATATGCTAGCCATCCTGGTAGCACTGTGGATCACGCTGGTTCCAGTTTTGCTGCAGGTGGTCGAGATATTTTATGGCTGCAAAGGCAGAAGTTTTTGAGGGAAAAATAAGCAGAGGCATAGATTTTGAATAAAGCCTTTGGTTTTCATAGGAGCTTCACTGGATCATCTTCCATAGTTTGATGTTTTTGATTTTTCAGATCACTGTGTTTAAAATATACCTTGATTTTCCTAAAGGAGCTTAAAATGTTAAAGAAACAGAACTAATTTGATAAAGACAAATAAATTAATCTATCTTTTTAACTCAGCCTTGCTGGCAGCTGAAATAGCTGTCTTTAAAAACACAGAGCGATTACTGTTGAAGTCCCCACTTATCACCAGTTGTCACACAACAATGCTTTTCTAAGAGATATTAAATAGATTAGAAAATAAATGCTATGTTGCTATTACTTTAGTATGATATCTGTCAGTTACTGATAACTGTGGGTTTTCTAATGGAAGCTAAAGTGCACTGAGTCTTATTTACAGTGTTTAGCAAAAGACAACGTGTTGCAATCAAACCCTGCGAGCTGCACTGGGAGATTTTGTGTTACACAGTTCATGCTCAAGTGAGGATAGCAATTTTAGGATGTAGAGAATAAAACACTACAGTGATTTGTTGCTTTGAATAGAGAAGACCTTCTGTATGTCTGTCTACCCACTAGCTAGTAAAACTTACTAGAAAAGACTTTCATAAGAATAGGTGTATGAGAACTAATTTTAAATATCTCAGTGAATGCTGTGTAGAAAATATTGTCTTCTCAAAGCTTTGATCAAGTAGGCAACACAACAAAAGAAAAACTGAAAGTAGAAATGGCTTACCTTGAGCTGATGTTGGAATATTTTACCTCAAAATGTGGAAAGATTAGTAAACAGGCAGTGCACTGAAAATTTAATTGGTAAGAAATCAAGCCTGGGTGAGACCTCATACACATAGGTGGGAGGAAAACTGGAGGAAAATGGTGAACTATTGTGTCTCATTAAATTAATTTAGAACTCAGTGTTAACTAGGTGCTTGCTTATGCACATCTTCCATATGTATTTTTACCCATATAAAAAGAAAACAGAGATTCTGCGTTGTTTGTTTCTGTGCCTGTTATCATGTATCGCATAGAAAGAATCCAGGCTGCAATTTCAGAACAGCGAAGCTGTAGATATATGTGTGTGTGTGTGCACGTGGATTTATAGCACGCATCTCTGAAGGTAACTGAAGATTCACAGCCACACTTCTCAGAGAACTGGATGTGCTATTGGGATATCCTCCAAGCTGCATTTAGAAAACCATCCCTCTGCAGTCCCTGCGATACCCAAACTCTGCGAGCTTTTAGCAGTGAGGCAGCTACTCGTTTCAAGAGTCACATGCACAAGAGCAGCATGTACAATTTTCCTAGGTTGTTCACATCCAGCACGTTTTGGAAGCTGTAACAGTTTGGAAAAAATAGAACTACAACTGTGGGGATCTATTATGAAACTTAAGGAGCCTCCTCAAATACTTTGACGTCTTGGATATTGATCAGTGTGTAGCTTATTTTGGACGTGAAGGGGAGTAGGTTTTTATGCAGATGTTCAAAGTTTCAGCCATTCTGTTTGCAAGATTTTGTAAGAAAATCTTGCTTGCAGTAGTAGCATCCAGTGCAGTTGGGACCACAGGCGAGAGACGCTGCTCATCTCAGACACCGAGCTCCCCTACCCTGTACATCAGCTTTCAGTAAACGTGCAACTGCAATAGAAGACAAGTTTTCTAAATGTCCATAATAATTTTTTGCAAGTTTGCTGTTACTGTGCTATCCTGATCTTTGGAGAATTATTTTTCTTTAATTTTATTTCTAAAAGTCAGTCACCCCAGCAAGCAGATCCTCTCTGCTGTAGTCATACTTGGTTACAGGAAGGAGGCATGAACTAGTCACTGGTCTGTACCTGGACATCGAGCCATTGACCACAACTCTTTGATTGCAACCATCCATCCAATTCCTCATCCTCCAAGAGGTCTGTGCACCAAATCCACGACTTCCCAATGTAGAGACAAGGGTGTTGTGCAGGACAGTGTCAAATGGTTTGCACATTTCCAGGTAGGTGACATCCGTTGCTCTTTCCTTATGCACCAACACTTGTAGAAGACCACCACATTTGTCAGGCACTACTTGCCTTTAGTGAAGCCATGTTGGCTGACAGCAGTCACCTCCTTATTTTCTGCAAAACTTTAGAAAGGGCTGTAGATGATGTAACTAGTGTAGAACAAGCCAGAGAAAGGAAGAAAGCGATAGCGGATGAAATCCTAAGAAACAAACAGCATGCTTTTATCTTAACCATAAAAACAAAGATAAATGTCAGAAACATGTGCTCTGTGTTCAGTTTGCTCTCCATATGTTGTTTCAGCATTTTCCTTGAAGAACATTCATTAGAGATGCTACTGCTCTTGTCTCCAAAGAGCATCCCAACCATTTTCAAGAGCATTTCCAAAAATATTGCAGATATCACTTAAGCCTCAAAATGCCTTTGTGAGGAAATGAATATTCGTCCCTTTTTTATAGCCTGACTTCCCTTGAGGGAAGGACACTGAGGGAGAGCAGTAGCTGCTGCTGTGCAGAAATTCACACCCACAGGGCTTTTTGAATGTTGTATGCTTACCGTGAAGGCATTTCAATCTCTTGCTGTGCCAGTTTTGGGTTGGAATGGTCTGGAACTGCAAGATGGAACCAATTTCTGCTGCTTTATAACCTGTTTTCAGCCCAACATGGCTTGGAAGCACTTCATTCTACATGAAATTAGCAGTAGTCTCTTGATGTTTTACAATCAATCAAAATGTTAGGGAAAGGAAATAACTGAGGAGTATTTGCAAAGCAGTGATTCTCTAAAAGAATTTCAGCTTCTATTTTTTTTTGAGTATTATTTGTTTTGCAGTCCTGTGTCCATCCATCTTAGCCTTGTTTCCACACCTTCCTCCAGTCCATTAAGAACTGTGACTGGTGGTTGTCACTTGTAGCTTTTTTCTATCAAGGGAGAATTGTGTCTTTGCTGGAGCTCCGTGGTCGTGCTTTTTTGCTCTCTCTCTCCGTGCCACTCTGATTTTATATTAGTGATAACACTGCTGAAATATGTTTTGTATTTGGAGAAGAAGGAAGCAGTGGTCCTGACTCCTCCAGACTTATTTCATGGTCTTAAACTGCATTTACTTTCTCCTCCAAGAAAGCAGAGTGTTCAACAGAGTTGGATTTCAGCTCCACTGTACAGATCCTGCCAGGGACTCTCAGCTGCAGGGGCATCCCAGAGCCTTCTCACTCCTAGAGGTATTTTGTATCTCACTCATGCAGATATGAAACTTCATTTAACTTCCTATAGGATATCCTCGGGTTATCCTCAAGCTTTATGTACTGCTTTGACCTGTCTAAGCACCAGTGGCTTCCTGCCAAGCTACACAGCTTTGCTTGGTTAGGAGAAAGGCAATGAATGGATGAGTAACCAGGGCCAGCTCATTTTTTAAGTGGGAAATAGAGTATTTGAGGCAGTATTTCTGGGTATGGTTTGGGATGGTACTTGGGGATGATATATTCAGGGAAGGCTTATTCCATTTTCACTTTCAAGCTTTTAATTCTGGATCACTTAAAAGTTTTCCTGTTTCTGAAATAATAACCACTGGTTTCATATGGATTTGGCTAGTTTCAGGATAGCAGGAGCAAGAGTAGCTCCACGTTTTCCTTAACTTCTGTCTGCACCAGGACTGAGACTGGCACATAATATGAGTATTTTCTTCATTATTACTTTACGTTTTTCCCCGAGGCTATCGTATTGATTTCAAAACCATGGTCATTGTTTTATTAAAGTGCTGTCATTAATCCTTTGGTCTCTGTGGGTAGATTATAATAGAAAGTTTGAAAATAATTGCCCACTAATATGGGAGGAGGAAGTATGTATAGTATTGTACTGCTTGTAAAGCAACCATTAAAATAACAATTATGTGATAATGAAAAGACTCATTATGCTTTAGTTTATCTTTACATAATGTTAATAGCTAATGAAAACAGGGAAGATTATATCTAATTACATTTTACAATACTATTGGACTTCCTGTAAAGAGAACATTTTGGACAGAATTGTGGATTTGTGTGCTTCAGGAAAGTTTGTGCCCACTTTCTCTGTGCTTCAAATTAGGAATATTTTAAAACCAATGGTTACAAGTTGTTTTTTTTTTACGTATAGTATTCGGAAAGAATATTTTTTATAATTATCACAGGTAGTCAAATCTTGTGACATGCTTGCATTGAACAAAACTTTAAAAATATTTTTAGGTTTAATGCGTTAGAAGAACGAAGGTAGCTTGACACCGAGTCGGTCAGTAGGATCCCACCTCTCTTTAGGTGAATGGGAAGTGTGAAATGAATGCATTCTCACCCGTGGCCATTTTGGTTTAGGATTCTCTACAACTGAGTGGCGTTGTCAGGCACATGAGCAAGCTCCTTTTCTGTTCTCTCCAGAGGTGGAATATGCCAGAACAAACACAAAACCAGTCTTGCAGGTGGAGAGAGAAGCCTCCTGTTCTGTGTATTAGGATACTGAGCTCCAAGTTAAAAGTGCTTATTTCAGGAATGCATAGGTAGAGCTCCCAGATTATCTTAATGGCAAGACCATCAATTAGAATTAAGGCATTTTGGTATTTGTGTGCTCGGATCAGACTGTGCTGATTTTTAAAGATGAAGTAGGATTGTCCTCCAGTTCTCAACGCTTTGTGTATTTTCTAGCTGTAACGGCACGGTTGAATGCTACCTTCAAATGCCAAACTCGTGGAAGTGCAAATTATATCATCTAATCCATTTCACTCCAAAACAGAATTAAGAGATATGAATTAAGCAGTTATGAGCTAGGCATTAAAAATGTAATTGCATTGATTTTCCTAGGTATTACACCAAATGACATCAATAGAAAATGTCTTTGGTCTAACACTATGATATTTAATTAGTTTATGTTAATTGCCTAGATTTCAGAAACAAATGGCTTGATTTCTTTATTCATTAAAGGAATGTATGAATGAACGACTTGGCCTTCTGCCATTCCTCCAGTGCCCAGTGCCCTGTGTACCTATATATAGGTGGGGATAGAGGGGGTAGGGAGAGACACAGGTACAGCTGGCAGCCCCGTCACTTCCAGAAGTCCATGGCAGGGCAGAGCTTGTGGCCTCCCTGTTAGAGCAGAATCCTTTCCCATCAAAGGGCTTCTGGGTCTCAGCATTTTGACCACATTCCCTGCTGCTCCTGCCCGCAGCCAGTGGAGTGTCTCCCCTGTACCTCAGTCACAAACTTGTCCCTGTTCATGTTTCTCTTTAATGGGATCCTTGTTTCCATTTGCAGTGTTCCTTGCTTCCCTTCAAATATTTTTTTTCCTTCTCTACCATTACTGATATTTTCCACATTTCTTTGCTCTCTGATTTCTTGTCTCATTGTTTGTAACTATGTCATCCATGTAGCTTTCTTCTTTCAGCCTTTTGTCCTCTTATTGTGTGACACGCTGCCTCCAACTCACCTTCTGTTTTCGTCACAATCTCTTTTAAAGCAGCTCGCAGACCTGCAAGGTGTCTGATGAAGAGCAGGTCTCCCCTCTGTGCCCTCGCCCTTGCACTTGCTCTTTCACTTGAATCCTGGAGCAGAACACCTCAAAGTCTCATCTGGAATTGCAAATCCCAACTCTGTACATCCAGTAGTTAAAACCGAACCAAAATATCACAGTGGGATGCAGGAGCTGTGCATGATTATTTATTGATGATTGTTGGTTACAGGAATTAAACCAGCAGGGAGCTCAGCTTTTGATCAGAAACAAGTGATTTTTCTGTACAGTTTTTATTGTAAAATGTGAGTATAATATAAAGCCATTGTGCTCATGCTGTTAAATTAAGCTCTGGCATGACCTGCTGTATGAACAACGTGTGTTCCCTATGACACTAGTATGTAGCTCTGTGTGTGCAAGTATTCACAAAAGCTCGGGGCTGCTCTATGGCAATTTATATCTACATCTCTATAGGAGCTATCACAAATGCTTCACGTCGGTACTCAAGAGTACCAAACGTCCAGCACAGCATGGTTCCAGTATGACAAGCAAACGGATGTGGTAGGGGGTAAACTGGAGCTAGGACAGCCTTCCTGTGAGCTTCCAGCACGGGAGGTGTTGACACAGAGACTCACTTCATGTGTTCCACAGTGTTAGCAATGAGCGAGGTCTGTGTGGTTTGGTTTGGCTTTTTCTGAGAACTTTTCTATTATGACAGTACAAGATACCCAGACTGGCGGTGACTTTTAGGTCTTTATGTGCTACAGATATAATTTATTCACTTTTGGTTTTTGTAACATCAATAACTGCTAAGGGAATTGATGTTTAATATGTTTCTAAATAAGTAAAACTAAAGCATAAATAAATAATGCTTGGTTTATTAGTCCAGGTGTTTTCAGCATTGCTGAAAGTGATTTGATGACAGCCACCAGCGCTAGCAGTGGAAAAAACCCCTGATTTCTCAGTGATTATTATCATTATAATAAACCATAATTGAAAGATTACAAAATTGATTCTTTTAAAAATTAATGTTGCATGAGCGAGCAGGCTCTGTGGCATTCAGATTTTTTTCAGTGTTACTTGGAAGGCAAATGGCTTGTTTTATTTCCTGGCAGAAAACTGCTGATTTTCAAACAATCACATTAGAGAGAACAGTCTCAGAGGATTATGGGAGACAACAGACCTATGTCATTATGCCTTACCCTTTCCTGATGGGTTCAGAGAAGAGCCAGAAACAAAAGAAAGTTACATTCATTATTGAGAGCCTTAGGAAAATCTGTTTGGCCAAGCAATTTTGCATGAAATGAGTGAGGAAATATTTGACTGCAAAGAACATAAACTCCTTCCATCAATATGCAATTTTCTGGATCCATTTGTCCAAGTGATTATTAAGAACGGTTTCTAAATTTGTGGTGCTTTACAACTTCAAAGGGCTGGGAAAGCATTAACTAGTTAAATGGATGGAAGTGTTTTATAATAAATAAATAAAAAAAAAAAAAAAAAAGACCAAAGTCAGTTGTAAGACAGTTTAAAGTGCAAAGGATTGGAAACAGCAGGAAAGCTGGGGACCTGGAATAGCAATCACAAGGTACCATCCGCCCCAATCAGGGAAGTGGAAACCAGAAATTTATCTTTGATGATTTCCTGTAAATATGCCCTTTGAGGACAGATTGCCTTGCCCAGTCTTGTGGAAAAAGCTCAGAGTTGCATCTCTTCTTACCACAGCATATGGATCTCAGCAAGCTCTGCTTCTCCATTTCCGAAGTCATTCCTCAGGTGGAAAAGTCTGAGCAAAAGCATAATGAAATATTGTTGAAAAAATGCTGGTTGGAATCCTTCAAACCTGGCCAGTCTGACTGGAAAACAACTTTCTGAGGGCTTTTCTTTCCTGCCCATTTTCTTCAGTACGTTCTGTCCCGTTTTCCAGACCTGCTATTCTAGTGGAAGTGGTTTTATTGAAGTTTTCATTCACTTCAGAGTGTCCACTTTTCCCTAGGTTGCAGCTGTATAAAGAGCTTTGCTCCCGCTGAGTGTCCAGCAGTGCGTGCTAGGGGCTGGGGGAGGTACACTCGGGTCTTTCTGAGTGCCCCCAGCCGCGCTCTCTGCAAAGGACCGAGTCTGCTTTGTGATGTTGTTAGCAGCGTGGCTGGTCTGTCTTTTGGGAGTGGCTAGTGCAGACACAGGGGTCTGGTCTTTCTTCTTTGCTACCTCTGCAACGCTTTGTCTCCCCTGTTGTTGTGTTACTGGGTCTGAAGGTCTGCAGCCAGTAGTGTGGCATTGTGAAAGTCAGGGGTTTCCAGTCAGTGCTACGTCCCACGTTCATGAGACACAAATACTAAAGAAGCCTAAGAAATTGAGGTCAGTTGTGGTTTATTCTTTTCCCATATCTATCATGAGGAGAGCCCTTGCTGTTCCCCAGTAAAGCTGGTGTTTATGCACCATTTCACATTGTCCAGATAGTTTGCAGTCTCCAAAGAAGTTTTCTGTGTTTTGGTTTACAGTGGGTGTATAATCTACCATACTTTGTGTGTGTGCTCTTACTTGGTGACAGCCTCCTACTGGAAGTAACTGGTTATGCAATGGGACAGTTCCTGAGCCCATCTTTCTTCCCAAGACCGAAGCCAGTGTTCTTCCTGCAGTTAGATTTCATTAATAATATTTAGCATTTCATAATGCATATAGTCCACAGCCCTTAAAGCTCTGCAGGACATTAAGTCAGCTTTAATTTCCCAATTTTCCTGATTGTAAAACTTATGTAGGGAGTCATTTGTCAAGTTGTGCACAGGTATCACCCTGCAAGTCTATGTCAGAACTCTGAAGATATCCTTCAGTCAGGGTTCCCCAGCGGCCCCTGATGCACCACCCTGACAAGAGTGTATTCTTGCCTGTGTAAGTTTATGTTTACCTGGGAGGGAGTCCTGGATGACCAAGTGCTGATCAAGTCCTTTTCAAGTGCATTTTTATAAACAGTCAGGAGTGGAACTTCCTGGGTGAATTCTCTAGAAACTGCACATTTCCTAAAATTCATATGGACTAGACCCAGCTCTTGTGTCTGCGCAGACAGGCTTCTGTTGCTTAGCTGAGCCTTGTTTAAAGGTCACCCTTTGCAGGAGGGAGGGGTGATCATTAGACTGAGGAAGGAATGTTACAAGATGTTGGAGCACTCCACATCTGAGCAGTTGTATTTCTGCCATTTTCCAGCAGTCAGCACTGCCCATCAAAGAAAATTGCTAAATAGCTCTGCTACCTCACTCTTCATTTGCATTAGAAATGGCTCTAAGCGGTAACAGGATTCCAGCCAAAAAGTGCCAGCACTTTATCATTCATTTATTTGATTTAATATATAGAGGTACTTATTCGAAACAGCATTTACTTTTCTTGTGCTCATCATAAAACCCATTCTGAATGGAAGTGTTTAAGGTAATGATGACTCCAGTTAATTCCCTTAGAACAGCATGACTGGAATCAGATACTCTGTTTCTCTTTTCATTAGCCATTTCTGAGCTGCTATGAGTGATCCTACAGCAAGAGAGGGACAAAACCAGCAGAAGAAAATAGTCCACAATATGCTGCTATTCTTCTTACTCAACATGGTGAACCGTGAGCTCAGATGCCTTTGCAGTGGCATCCAGAGAGTGTTAACAGAACCTGATGCAAACCGTCATGTCAGGAAAGGTGGAAACACCGTGTGTGCTGTGTGCTGCAGATTTCCCTTCACCTGCACTGTGGATTTGAACAGTGTTACAATTTTCTCAGCCAGCCATTGTCACCTTCTTCCCTTCTCCTCACTGCCACCAAATCCCTGTAAATCCACGCCTGGTCTGAACAGCAGATCTTTAATCTGGTTTTCAACACGCACACCCCCCACCAAAGTCAGGAGGTCAGCTGTTGTGTTGCATTTTTGTTGCAGGGAGGATTGCTACGTGGGATGCTGCATCAGGAGCTGGTTTCTCTCTTCAAAGTGATGATGTTTCAAATAGTTCTAGGAAATTTGAAAGCTGGCAGATGCCAGTATTTTATTCCTCTTTATGTTTACTGACCATCAGTAGCTACTGTTTGTAATCATTGGATGTGGCACAAACATAGGGAAAACTTTTTTCCAAAGCACGTCCTTGACCAGATAGCCTGTATTACATCTGATAATGGAACAGTTCCCTGAGTGATGTATATATGCATCTTGATTTTTATATTTTTTTTTTCCCTACAGAATATCTGGAATTCATGAAGTATCTAGGAAACAGAACTGAGAACAATGCTGGGGGATTTTTTTTTCATTGATTAAAGAAACTCAGATTTTCTGGTAACATTTGTCAAAATCTCTTGTGCTGTTTTTCCTAAACATGATTATGAAGTTCTGAGCGATTGCTGGTGTTGCAGGTATCTTAGTATTATAAAATGCTATTAGTAGTAAATAAGAGACTGATATGCTTGGGACATACTGAAGACTGAGGCTTTGCAGAGTATCCTGTCCATGTCTAAAGGTACTGCACTCCAATATCACAGCAGAACTCTGCATTTCACTATCTAGAAAGTAGATTATAAGCAGAAAACATTGTTTCCAATGCCTTAGTCTTTCTGCCCATTCATTCCTTCCCAGGCCATCCCAAAGTGTACTTTTAAAGGCTTGGTAATTTTGTGATACAAATATTCTCTGCTTTCTGCAACTACAGGCAACAATTCATCTTGCATACAATTAGCCATCTAGTAATAATGACTTTCTGTCATTGTAAACTGGGATGAGATTCCTGATCTCCTTACTCTGTGAAAATCTTAGTTTATGTGTAAATAGCCTGGATAATTTGAGTGCCCATAAAAGTGATGGGCTAGTGTCATACACCAGAACATGGTAGAATATTCCCAGCTCTGTGAGTTTGCATCAGACACAGTTCCCAGTAATGCTGCTGACCAGGCTTTGGCTTCTCTACTGAGCAGAGATTGCTGCTCCCACTAATGTAAACTGGTCTTTTACTGTGTACATGAACTGGTGCCATGGACTGTGAGGTTACATCGGTTTCTCTAATCTAGATTTGACCTTAAGTTTCTGGGGTAAAAAGCCCTGGTATTACCAACCCATGTAGAGATGTATTGCTTCGTAATATTTTTAAACATTCTGAAGAAAACTGCAGTAGCAATGTTTACAGTTCAGTCATTGCTTTTAGAGTGAAAGATTCCAAGTGTAACTCAGTGTCTGATGTGCAAAAGTAACGAACTGAAAGGAGTGGGGTAGGAAGACAAATGCGATACAGAGAATCTCCGTTGAAAAACTTCCGAGAAAATGCCTTTTAAGTCAAAGTTACAAAGTGCGTGCTTTTCTGCTGAGGACCAAACCTATTGGTTTCAGATTAATGGCTCACGCAAAAGTTTTATCTTCTGTGTCTTATATGCAATAATTGATTCTTCTGAGTCCTAGAGGAGTCCTCTCCATTTAAAGTACAACTGAACTCTAAATTACCTTAAAATGTTACAGTATAAGAAGTTGTATCAGCCTAGCGCTGAGCAGCACTGAGTGGGCTGCAGGTGCATGCAGAAAGTTCAGACCCTTCTCACTTCTTTGTTTCATGCCCTTTGGATGCTAAGTAGTCTGATCAGCAGCCTTTCCCACCTTGTACTCAGTAGATAATGTCATTGCTTATGTTCCTGTGCATGGCAGCAGCAAAGGAGAATTCAAGATGCTATGGTTTGCTTTCATTCAGACTGGCTTATGGGTTGTTTTTTTCTTTTCTGCTTTCTTGTCCAATTCCTAAAAAATCACCTGTAATCACCTATGTAATATCAAGGCTAATACAATACCCTGATTTTCATCATTGTTTGAACACGTTTTCGGGAAAAAGCTAGAATTCTGCTAGACTGTTGCTTTATCTATCAGCAGAAAATGTTTTTATAAGCCTCTGTGTGGAAGATTATCTGGAGGTAAGTTGTATCTCACCATGGGATCTGCACTGTTATGGATTACAGCCGAAATGGCCTTACAGAATCAGTTTTTAGCATTATTAGTGGCCACAACTTTAGCTGTCAGCCTTACAGAAGTGTCTGGCTACAACTAACTGTGTCTATCTGTATTTTTAACGAATGTCTTGATAGTTTCACATATCAGTTCAATAAAACATCTTCCTCTCGGGAGACATTTGGGCAGGAACATCTCAGTGACATCCTTGCCATTCCCACTCCCATCACTACACACTCAGAGCAACGTATGTTTTAAAAATTGATCGAGTGTGTATTTACAACATAGATAATGAGACATGTTTTTTTCATGGTGAGGAACTCCCAGCGATGCATTCTGTGATCTGTAGCGTTGATACGGTTTCTCTGGTTTTAGTGCTACAGAATACAGTCATAAAACTTTTAGACCCTTAATGTCATGGGCTGCAGATTCTTGACACAGAATGCTGATGTAAGAGATAGCTACCGCAGGCAAGAGCGCTCAACCCAGTGAAAACCAAGGGCTCGCATTAAACATAGTTAACTGAATTTGTATATTACAGAATCCCAGAATGTTATTAAATACAAAATATAGAGAACTTCCAGTGAAAAACTGAGTTTAGAAATGGCTGAAATTGCTTTGTTCTAGTTCTGTAGTAGCACATTCAAGCCAACAGTACTGTTGGACTTAAGCCTGTGAGCATGGTTGGCAGTTTTAGCAGGCTGCCCTTGCTTCTGAAAATCATTCCTCCTGCTGGCGCAGTACCATTTGGTCTTCTCAGTTCTTAGAGCATCAGTTGGACACAGACTATTTTTCACTAACTTTGCAATTTCTTTTTTAAGAGAAGGGGGAAAGGCTAGTTGTGTGTGTTTAGGGGAGGGCCTTTTCTTCGTAACAGGTAGACTGAAGTATCTGCACCGACAAGTGCATGTCTGTTTAGGAACTCACACCAGAGAATTTGGCACCAAGTGTGGACAGAGCTTGCTTTGTCTGTAGTGCATTCTCTCCTGACTTTGTAATGTCACCCTGTGGGACCCAGAGAACTGTAGCCGGGCCAGACTTGCCTGTAGACCGCTGTGTGACTCTGCCTAACACTTGGCGCTGTTGCCTGTTCTCCCACGGGATGTGGGTCCGAGGGCAGAGCCTGAGCCCACGAGAAGGAGTGATAGAAAGGGAAGTCTCTTTGCAAAGGTACCTTAAGCTGATCCTCAGCTGTATTTGCAGTGCCTGTTCAGACCTATGTGTCTGACTAAGCATCCGGGAGGGAATGAACTTCCCCGTTTGGGCGGATTCTGGTTCTCAGCGTTACTATTCCAAATGTTTCCCACTGCTCACCAGCACTAAAGCCGTTAACAAGAGTGTGCCCGCTGGCCAAGCTGGGGCCTTGGGAAAGGCTTGCAGTAAATCCTCGAGGCATTGCTGTCTTCTCTGCACATGGGCCCAGGACCCCCTCCCAACACAGAGCTATTGCTGGTTGTGGCAGCCCAGTGGATGGTGGCTGCCCAGCAGTAGCTGGTGATACTTGAACCTTCCTCACCTTCCCACGCTTTTGGAAGCTTCAAAGGTTGCCACAGTGGTAGGACAGTTGACTGGAGGGGATCCAGCTCTAGCAAGTTGTCTTTCATGCTTCCAGCTGTTCACAGCTGCTCTACAGCTGATTGAAAAGGCATTTACTCCCCTTGTGTGAACAACCTTGAGGGAGCAGAAAGTCAGTTGTGCAAAGCACAGCGGGTCAGTGCAAAAAATGTGTGTCCAGGAGCCACTGCAACATTGACACTGACATTGAGAGGAGCTTCTTGGTCCCCTAAAAGGACTGGCCAGTAGCTGCAGCAACTCAAGAGAATTTAGAGGCTGTGAGGTGGGTGCAGAGACTACTGAGCATGCAACTGTTAGGATTTTAACAGCTGTTTGCACCTCCTTTCCAGAGCAATACCGAGCATACTTGCCCCGTAGTTTTTAGGTTGTCAGTTCATCTGTGCATGGAGTAAATGTGACTTTAATTGTAGTTCATTAGATCCATCTGGTGCCAAGGTGGGGAATGGAGACCCTTTCTTACCTTACAAAACGTTACGTGCATTCCCTGCCAAGCTGCTCTACGGAATAATTGTTAGAGCCTGAGGCTAACTCTAAACGTAAAGATTTGGAATTGTTTCTCCATTGGTCTTCCCACAGATGCACACTTGGCTCCCTAGATCTGGCTGCTGTCTAAAGAAATTAAGACCAACAGTATTGTATTTAAAGCAGTACTACACCATATGTAAGGCCAGAGATGCTCTGTGTGATACCCACAAAATTTGGTATCTGTCTGCTTTTTTTTGTTCCCTTTAATCGAGAAAAATATGATTTCCCCCTAGTTTAGAGGAAATTGAATTTTCACATAGCAGGGGAAAACAAATGCCCTTCAGCATTGCTATCAGTGAATTGGGGCAGCAGATGTCTTTTAAACAGGTCCAGCATATTGTCTCTCCATTTCCAAGTCACACTTTTATGCTTCTATTTATTGTAGTCAATTATGCTTTGACCCAAAGACATAATCCTAGTGGAATTAAAAATCATGCGCCCTCTTTCTAAGAAAAAAGCTGAGTCTGATTTTATGGAAAAGAAGTGTAGAGAATGAATCTAATGGGAAATTAGGCGGTAGTATTTGATGACTCTAAATGTATTTATTTATAACAGCTAATCTTGGTGGAAATGAAGATATAAGATGAAATAATTAACTTGACTATTTATAAAAGAATCTCTTTTATCCACTGTGAAATGCAGCCACCTCTAGGCTGAAGTGCAATGTCTATGTGTCTAAGCAGCACATAGACATTTAAGAGTGAAAAAAAAGAAGAAATCTGTGTTTGACACAGCGGAGAAAATGCATCATGCTAGGAAAACATTTTCATGAAAACCTTGCCCCTTTTTGTTGAAAATGTATTTTTAACTGGCTCTTGTAATTATTCAAACTGGAATTTGTTCATAAAAGTAAAATGTCTGTGGCCTTGCAAGACACACTCTGACATTTTTAATAGCTTCAATACAGAAAAAACCACTTACTTTACATTAAGAAAGAACACTTAGTCTCTGAAGGATAAAGGGCTTTAGTTTCCTCTCGCAAAGACTGGTTTTACTGGTGATTTCAGAGGGGTTATTGCAGGCTTAGAACAGTGCAAGCGTCAGAGGAATTGGGGCCATTGCTCCAGCAGCACCGGGACAGCGGGAGGAGTGGTGCCTACTGAATTAACAGCCCTTTTCATAAACCCAGGGAATGAAGGAGTAATAAAGAAGTTGGCTGGCTGCTGGTGAATTCTCTGACCGCGTGCAGTGTATCCTGGAGCTCCAGCTAAACCTTTATATACCTCCAGAGAGAAAGAGAGCGAATGATATCGTAAAGAGCACTTTGCCAAATAAAATAGAGCGATTCGTGGGATTGTTGTGCTATTACAAATGTCAGCACACAATTAGGAGTCAGTTTATATATAAAAAATGTTTTACTTAGCTTATTGAGTGAAGTTTAAACTTTGTAAAAGGAGACCTATTGAAGGATAAACTGCTGCACCATCTGTGATGGATGTACTGAAAAATCCCTCTGCTTGAATTAGATCACTAAATATAAATACAGTATATGCTATTTCACATATAACTATAAACCCCAAATCAATCCACATTCGACCAGTATTATTTAACTTACATGCTGACTGAAAGTTGGAGGGAGACAGAGCCTTGATTGAAAAAAATGCAGCAAAGTGATTTTAGTATCTTAGCATCATTGATTAAATGTGTGAAGCTAACTAAGAAAATAATATGCAAGGAAAGATGTTGTGATAGCGGTCACATTCTGTCATCAGTTTGCATTAAATGCTAGGGGAGAGAGAGAGACAACTTTGAAGATTTGCTTTTCATTATGGTATGAAATTACTAAAATTAAATAGGTTTGCCTAAGAGTTACGACTGTCAAAAACCATTTTGAATTTCATTCTGTGCAGAGAAATTAAAATTTTGAGTGATTATGTGAAAGACTTTCTCTTCTGAAGCAAGATTATAAACCCACAGCTTTCCCTTGTTGCTGGATCTTTAGGTAAAATTCTTACTGTTTTATCTCATCTCAAATGCTTTTTAAGCGACTCACTGAATTAATATCATATTAAATTCAAGAAACTATGGCAATGGAACAGTATGCTTGAGATTTTAACTGCATATAAAGATATTCAAAATTATAGGTCATACAGCTAATATGAGTCAACTATCCGGGTGTACACATACAAGAAACAGTCACTTCTATTTATAAAAGTTTATAAAAGCAGTGTAATTGAGTACACTGGGCAGATACACCATTAATTACATATTACAATACATTCTGATCTGATACCAGGAGCATAACACTCAAAATTCAAAATATCTCAACATTTTTCATTCATTTCCATAACAATCAACCACTCAAACCACTCAGATTCGGAGGTAATAATGACACTTGGAAAGGACTGAGTTTTACAGCTTGCTTTTAACATCCTGGGTTCAATTAAAATGGAATAATATATTCTGAAATCATAAGACTTGTCCTTTGAACTAGCATCTGCAGATGAAACTATATGGTTTCCACTGGCATAAATTTCCCAGATAAGCTTAACTAAGTCTTGGAAAGCAGAGCAATTTTGCAGGGTCTCAAAGTTATGACTGTTAGATTAAATACTGTTAGCTACGCTGTTTCGCAGCGTTGGAATATTGCTGGGTGGCTGCTGTAGGAGTTATGGGCCTATTATTATAACTGTGTTCTAGAAATAGCTAATTTGGCCGTACTGCTTTATCCTCTTAGAACTTCTAGAACAATCAGATAGTAGAATCCACCTCAGTATCCTAATGGACATTGTAACTGTGGATCCGAGTGACCCGATCAGTGAAGAGCTGTCAGGTGGTGATGCGCCCTAGAAAATGCATAGGTAAGCTTTTGTGCATTTAAAGCTTCTAGCCTGATTTTGCACTGTTTGCAGCCATCATCTGTTTCAAAGTAAACAATAAAAGAACAAAATTGCCCACTTGAGGACAGAATCAAATATTGTTTTGCATGTATATAATCAGATGTTGAGATAAAAGCACAAAACGTGCACTCTTTTGAATGAATGCCCACTGAAACAAATGCACTTGTTTGGTTTTTACTTCGGAAAGGGTTTCTAGAGATGTAGTAACAAGCCTTACATTTTTTCACTGCAGTGCAAGGTCACAGCTTCCATTAGCTCTCTACCTTCAAGTCCCAAAGTGTTCTGCTTTTCTTGCTTTTTGAACTCGGCTCTTCGGTGCAGTGGGACACTACTGTTGGAAAAAAACACCAGATGCTGTAGGGAGGTGTCTCTCTGGAGAAGTCCTGTGTACTCATCATCGTATCTGCATTGCCACACACTGTTGGAGCTTCTCCTCCGAGTCCCTGTGTCAATCCTGGACCAGGCACAGGAGCTTGCTTGAGGTATCGGTAAGTGTCTTAATGCCATCATTCCCAGGTGGTTGAGGCTGGAGCAGAGCCTCCCAAGATGATGATTTTTGAGAAGGATCAACATGGAATTCTAGTAATTTTTGTTCTTGGGCTTCCAGAGTTTTCTCTTTTCCAGCTTTTCTCTGAAATCGTGATGGCTAGAATTTTTTTTTTTTTTCTCCCAGCTAGTCAATTGATTCAGGAAAACAGGGCTCAAAGAATGGTAGGTGCTGTAAAACTTACAGTAAGATTGTGAAATCTCATAGCCCTAGGGACTTTCCATCAATGCAGAAGATGTTTGGGTCAAGTTTTCCTATGCTTATGTGAGTATTTTACCGTGCCACGGAGGATAAGACATCATGGAAAGCAGTCTTGCTATGCTTTTAACCTATCAGCCTGTACTCAATTAACTTTCCTTTTTCTCTGCTGTGGAGTCATTTGAGTTGAGGTTACTGCTGGCCCTTGCCCTGGCCTCTCAGCAGAGGCAATGGGCGAGGCAGGCACAGGCCCGTTGAGCAATCCTTGAACTGTCCCAGAGCTTTGACTCAAATGGTCCTCAGGCATGACCACGCTGATGAATTTGCATTTCCTCTCCCAAGCTCCAATCCCTTTCATCTTAACTGGAGCCTCTTGTAGGATGTGCTTTATTGGCCTGCAGCCAGTGTTGTGTCCTGTGAGGCTGAGGAAGGTGCTAAAAGACAATACAGCAAAGCAGCACTCTTCAGTCCGAACAGCACAGATTTCCTCGGAAGAAAATGGGCTTTTAATAGCTCCAGCGACACGGTGCCCTCTTCATTCTGCCACACCAGTTACTTGTGATAATGCACTGTAGAAGAGACTGATAAATTTGTTACAGAGCTCAGTCATCAATACATCTCACCAGTAGCAGCTTCTTTCCTTTTGTCGGCTCGGTGGTGTTTAATGGTTTTGTACTCAGATGGCAATTTAAAGTGATGCTAGACCAATACTTCTGCATTATGATCCAGGGACCTGATGAAAGAGAAGCTAAAGTGTTAAAGCTCAGGAAGGACAAATGCATACATGTATGCAGTCAAAAATACATTACTGCATCCTATCCTGGTGACAAAAATAACCATAAATAAACATGAAAAAGACCATATTATTTTTCACAGACTTTGCCAAGCAAAATGTAGAGGCCTGTATAAGAGGCTTTTAAAAAATCCTATTATTTTCTGGAAATCTTCAGATGCTCACTCTGGGACTGTACTTCTGAGATACTGAATTGGCAGCGTCACTTTGGCATTACTGGAGAACCTTAGGGTAATTTTCCTTTAATACCTACCTTCCAGCATGAATTGGTCCTGTCTGATGACACTGGATGAAACTGAAAACCAACCTCACATCCTTTGAAATCAGAGCCTTAGATGGACTGCATCCCAGTGGCTTACAGTGCTTGTATTGTCATTATGACACTTACTTGAATTCCATCTAAGACAACCTCCTGTAATTTGTACGTGTCTATTTACAGCAAGATACCTAAATAGGCTCTCTGAAGTTAGCATCTTAACTCTCTATATAGAAACCAAAAATATACCTTAGTTTTTCAAAGTACACGTGCAGAACTTCCTGTATTTTAAAAATACATATTTTTTTCCCCTTTTAGTGTCAATCAAAAATAAGATGAAAATTAGGCTGATAATTATACAGTAGAATGCATTGATTACCAGTGCCTGGTGATGGATACTGAGCAGAAATACACCTTTAAACATCCAAGAAATTAATTTGGAGATAACATTTATTGATTGTGTAAAAAGTTCCTACAAGTCGATCTGAAATGTGTCATCCAAAGATGTATTGTTATAAATACAATAGTGAGCTTCGCGCTGGATGTGCGGTGAATGTAACGGTTCTCTGAGTGATCCCAATTGCATTATTTATGTATCAAGTCGCCTTAGATTTCACAAAGATATTTTCCCTGGAGGACTGGAACTACAGCAAATAAAAGCCTGGCAAGCGTAGCCTTTGATAAGGTGACACGATGGGGAGATCAGTAGAGGTTTCTTCCTCTCCTGGGTAGCTCTTTGATCTCTGGCTATAGGTTCTGCAGGCCCCTCTCCCTTGGCAGGCTGGCGCTGTCGTACCCCAGCTGCCCCTCTCTGAAGCAACCTTTGCTTTCAAGCCTGTCAGCCGTGGTTAAGAGAAGAGTGACTCCAACTGTGGCGCAAAAGATGGGTGTGCAAATGCCAGGTGAAGTCTGGAGGCGCTGACTGACGGTGTTGGAGAGTTGCACTCTACATGTGCATCCAGTGCACCTACACCGCGAGACGTTCCATCTTCCCCCCGAGGTGAGGACTGTTCTGCAGCAGGCGCTGCCGGAGCAGAACTGTGGATCGCGAGTTCGTCGGGCAAGTCAGGTTTAGATTGCAGTCCTTTCCTCCCAGAAGTATTGCTGAGGGTCTGAATGTGAATGTTTATTTCCCTTCCCTCTGCTGTAGCTGGCTGCATTCCTGCACTGGGGAATTTCTCCCGTTGGGGACTGCTGTGTGCAGTGCAGCCCTTCTTGTTAGACTCCCGATGCACAGCTGACAGCAAAGTAACAGCATTAATCTCCACAATGAAAATGTATTTTGGGACATTAGGGCACATATGGTGAGGATTTTTTAACCTACGTTACTGTATGTAACTTTGCAGCTTAATTAATCAATTAGAATTAGTGCAGTTTGTAATCAAGTCCGAGAGTGATTGATGCATGCCATATTAATTGCAACATTCATATGAAGCATGTCATATACATAGTCATTTTACAGCTGGATTTCACATTGGGTTGCTCATAAGCACTTAATGGCAGGAATATTTTAGACTCGCAATCAGGGAAATTGTATTGCACAATATGCTTTATATGTTGTACACCCTGCTTGGATAATAACTCCTCCATCACTGATGTATCCTCTCGCTCCTCCCTCCTGGTTCAATAGTTGGCAAAGTAGTCCATTTTCAAAGGCTTTCCTTTGCTGTGGAACAAGAGGTATAATTAAATTGTATCCCGCTAGTGAAGGTTTCTAACGATGATGAGCCAAAACTAATTGTATTGATTTGTTTATTACTGGCTTAGGAAGCTCATCAAACAAATGGACTGAAACTATTTCCATATTCTTATCTGTTTGGTAAATGAGAAACAAATAACACTTCCATATGTCGGTTGCAGGGTGTCACAGCATTAATACTCATTCTGAAGATACTCTCAAGCACAGGAGGGGAGGTTATCCCCCGTGCAATGTTTCTACAGCTTAAAAATACCACTTTTGCGTGTGTGTGTTTCTGCCTGTTGATGAGCAAAATGGAGTTCTATCTTTTTCTTTTTTGATATAAACATTGCTAATGAAGTTTTTCCGAGTGCCAGAACAGGAGAGCAGCAGGCTATGCCCAGAAAGTGTGAAAGATTGGGGTAAAAGGAAAGAGACTGGCATTATGTTCTTGCTACCACGCACGTTTGTTCCTTGGCCTCTGTATTAAACAGAGATGGATGAATAATGTGAACTAAAAACTTCTATGAATATTCATTTTAATTTTTAAATTAATTTAATTCACACTGTCCCATTAACTCTGCAAACAGTCAAGCAATCACATCTAGTATAAACGTTTGCAGAAAGTAAATCTGATATTTCATGTAGGAGTTTTTTTAGGAACAGAGTTCTAGTTTTGAATGCACAAAGAGTTCATATCAGTGCTCACCTAGTTGCAGGCCAGACACAAGTTTCTCTGACCTATGTGGAAATAAATAAATAAATTAAAAAAAAAAATAAATTCACTTTTGTTACATAATGACTTAAAAAATCTGGGGTTTTTATTACTGAATATTTGTGACAGATTCTTAGAACAAAAAGCTGTCTGAGTTGATCTAAACAGGTGTGGATCTAAAACTGTAGGAGCCAGCAGCAGTCATTCATTGGCTTGGGTGTGTTTGAGGTGTTAGTGTCCTCATGGATGCAATTGAGAAAATCCAGAGCTAGGTTACTTGATTAAATTGTTATTTTAATTGAAGTTGGGCTGATCGGGTTGATCCCATGAGAATGTGGATTCCTCCACAGTGACACATTGACTTGGGCTGTGTTTTGCTCTTAGAATAACCCAAGACAGCTGGCTGCCCCAATCAATGTAGAGCCTGAATCTGCTTGCAGCGGAGGCAAAAGCAAGCCTTTTATCCTTAGGAGCTGCATAATGTTAGTGAAAACTGCTAGTTATACACATGGAACCCTCCCATTCTTTTCCTGACACGCAGCTAGCTTCCTCTTGCACTCAGCTCTGTGTTTTCAATTGCAAACGTTTGCTGCTCACATCTCTTATGCTGTAGCATATGACACACTGCAGCAACTTTTGTTCAACCCACAGGTTTTGGTCCAGAGAGGATTCAATAAAGTTGGAGGGTGAATTACCCTTATGTCCCTTGAGAAGATGATCCTGTCAGCTTGGCAGAGCATTGCTCAAACTGCTGCGCTGCATATTGCGTCTAGACTGTGGATAAGTTAATAACACTAGAAGTAAAGCTAAAGGTAGAGGGAATTATACAGCACAGTTATTAAACTCTGACCTTTATGACGCTTTAAAATCATAAAGCATTTTAAAATAGCTACACTACACCCAGGATAACTCCACTGTCGGGAGAGCTGCCTCTCAATACAATGCCCAGCATTTATATCAGCACCTCCCGTCACATTCCCATTTCTGTACGCAGCAGTTAGGGACAGGTAGTGCCGCCTTCCTTCTAGTTCGGTTGCCCGTGGAGATCTGCCGTTGGGGGTGGAGTCCGGTGTGCTGCGATGTGAGGCATCCCATGCTGTTTGTTCCGCTCTTTGTGCTCCCGGTGCACGGCCCCGGTGCTTTACGGGCTGCAGCAGCGGCCTCACAGCCCGTGGCTGGAAGGGGCACCAGTCCTCCTGTTGTGCAGATGAGAGAACTGAGGTGCCTGCTTTTTGCAGGCATGGAGTCCTGTGGGGGAAGCAAAAACAGAAGTAAGAGATTTAACCTACTCGCAAACCTACAAGAGGAGATTTTTCTTTCTTGCTCTTTCTGTGTTCATTGGAGAGACAGCCTCTTTTCACAGCTATTGAAGTCCTTTTGAGAGTCATTGGAGAGAGGAGTGATTAAAAATAGAGGTCTGCTTTGGGGCCCTGAGTTGCCTTGTGAAGTTCTCTCTCTTCAGTGGCTGTAGAGAGCCTGGGGAAAAGTGTCTCAATTAAGCTGTGTGAATATCCTCTCTCCCCATGCTGTGTCTTGTGCTCTAATTATAAGGCAGCCTTTCTTCCCTATTTGTTGCATTGCTATGCACAGGGAAGAAACACAGGTACCAGGGAACAAAATACTTCAAACCACAGACCCCTGATCTGAGCCTACCTGTTAACAAATATCTCAAAGGAAAATGCTTTTCAGAGTCAGGGTTTTAAAGACCCAAGGCCCTTTGCAAAATGTAAATGTTTCCTGGTTTAGATCCCACGTGTTCCTGTCTCTCCTCGTCCACACAGGGCAGAATAAGCACATACTCATCTATGGGAGTCAGAAATCACCACCCATACTAAGTTGACATTCACAGAGGAGAAAAGGTGCTTTTTTGCATCAACAGAGGTGTTTTTTTTTTTTCCCCAGGCTGTCTGAAAACTTGCCCACACCTTTTGCACACACCATTATTTTGTTTCAAATTTACGAAAGTTGTGGAAGTTATTGCATTTAAAATGGTAGGTAAATCAGAGGTCATAGGAGCTAATGAGCCAATCCTGAAGGATCCATTTCCATATGTCATGTCACTTGACTGAAGCTTGAGTTCGAGGAAAAACAATCTCAGCCACTTAGTATGCAGACGTTTGCATGTGCCCTCTAGTTGCTAAGCTTTGCTCCAGAAGTCATCTCTGTGGCCACTCCACGCATTAACAATACACACTCTGAGAGTTCTGGTTTTTTCTTTCACCTTGCAGTATTAAAACTATGAATGAGGAGATTGGTCCTGCAGGTATAAAGGACATGTAGTGAGCACCAGGGTTCTAGAGCAACAGAAGCAGCCTCAGCACCAGGAGGGGAGCAGCCACAACAACATGATTGCAAGATCATGTCGTTAAAAAGATCTCGTGCCATTTCATTTCAGAGCTATTAGAAGAGCACAAAACCAAAACTACAAGCCTTTGAATAACATATTTGGATTTTTGCTTTCACTGTTTTTATGCCTTTATGTTGCACAGATGTGAGCGCTGGAGTGCAAAGCAGTTCTCAGCAGTACATGGGGCTATTGGCTTTGGCCACTGTACCTCAGAAGCTACTGACAGTGTCTCCTCCTAATACTGAGGAGCAAGAGAAAAAGAAGTTCGTCACTGGCCAAGGCTGTGTGGCAGAAATTACCCTCTCTGTGGGTCATTGGAAGGTGGCAGATACTCCAGGGAGAACCTATGCTGCAGGGCAGACATCCCCAGTGCTGAGAGATGAGCTTCTTATGGTGCTTATTCCACAAACATCCTTGGGAAGAAAAACCTCAGAGATGGGATTTACTCTCAGCAAAGGCTTATCAGGGCTTGCATTAGGTAAGGGGCACTTTTACCTCCTATTGCACTAGCAGCAAAGTAAATAATCACCTGAATGCTCTTGAAAATCCTATCTTTTGATGCTGGGATGTTTGTAAATGTGCAAACAAAGAGGGATGAGACTACGGGCAGATATGTCAAGAGATATTATTTATGAAGCTATTGACAAATACCTTTTGCCCTGTTTACTCGCCTCGTCCCTTAAGGAGAAAGCAGATAATGCCAAGGATCTTTATGAAATCAGCTGAAATTCTAATATAGCACCAAAGCCCAGAATTTTGTCTCTTAAATTTCACTAGAATTGATATGCTGAGCACGGGGTAGTGGAGGATACATGAGAAAACAACAGAAAGAAACCCTGAACACAAGGGCAATTAGAGATGTCAGGCAGTGTTTTGAAGATTAGATTGGTCTGAAAAGTAAAATGCTTCAAGTTCATGGAAACCTGTGAAATGAAGAATCAAAAGCCAATATTTTTCCATTCTTCCTATCACAAAAATGAAGCTTCAACTGCCTGTACTACAGCTCCTGTCAGGGGGAACAACTCAATTCCTGTACCCTGCAGATGAAGAACCCCAGATTACCTGTTGCTGAATATATCCTCACGAACAGCTCAAAGTCTGGAGAGCCTCTGTGATGCTCTTGGGTGCATCACAGTGCCTGTACCAAGAGCAGCAATGCTTCTACGTGCTTGAGCACCCATTCCCTGGGGGTCACAGCGAGTCTTGTTGCAGACTGGGTAGCGAGGTGCACAAGGACAAGCCTGATTTGGAGGTCACCTGTCCTCTTGCAAACCCAGGAGGATGTCTTTGCTTTCAGGGCAGGCTGTGCAAAGATGAAAACTCACGTTCCTAGTGAATCGACCAGTGATAATTCTTTCCCCATCTAGCTTTCCCTGGGTTTTTCTGCTAGAGAGCACACATTAATGCTTTCTTTACCTTCCTGTCACAGAGGAGAAATCTTGGCCTCCAGTCACAGCCACCTGGCTCTTTTCCTCTTTATTTTTGTTCTGACCCAGCCTTCTCCTGACAATTATCCACCTTTGCTGTTGCAGGTTGAATAATTCAGGTGGAACGAACCGTGAGTTGAAAGAAGTAGACAGTGTTCCACTACTTGTCCACTTAAGTTATTCACAAATTGTCTTGAAATAGGACCTTTGGACTGGATCTTAAGTGATTGCAGCGTTTCAGGTAGAGTTGTGACTATACAGTGAGCAGCTGTGTTCAGTTTCAAATACTCAGGCATGAAACACATTAATATTTTTTTTCCTCACTGCATAACTGAACATATATTCTTTAAGTTCAAGTGCTATTTTGGCCTGCCACGGAGTCATGTCATTGCACTGGATTCTCCCAAGCATTTTTTTCCCAGTGTTTCATCGGTGCACTTCATATTATTAGCAGTTCCACCAGCAGTTCCAGTTACCAAGTTCATGTTAAGCCAAGTTACGCATTTGAATGTCATAGAGTCGATGTCTTATTTTCTAAAAATCTTAATCTCCTCCAAACCTCCATCAATAACATCGTTCAAATCCATTTGCAATGTAAATGACTCAAAGTATAATCCATCCTGCTGTGTTCCAGAACACTTCCTTCTTATTTAATTGCCATAGCCACTTTAGTTACTAATTAAACTTTATTGTTTATGATGTTGCATTTCATTAATAGTTGTGATAAAAATTGCATGTTCCAGCAGATTTTTTGCATGTTGATCCCACTAATGGGGTAGAATTCAGAAGTGATGGGAGAGAGTTCATCTCAGAGGTTTCAAGATTGCATTCTTATAACCAGGTAGGAGAATGGCTCTACAAGCATGATCTTGAAAAAACAAGGTGCCTGTTCAGAGTGTAGAGTCTTTCCCTTCCCGTATGATGGGATAAATTAGATCTTCTATAACTGTAATGAAGATACTGGAAATGCCACCACATTCGTTGCAGAAGAAATGTTTCAGATTACATATATTATATGTATTTGAATGACAAAGTGAATGATTAGGAAAGTCTGGGACACAGTTTGAACTAAGAATTTTTTTAAGGCTCAGGAGCTACTAAGCCCATCCACCAGAAAAATGTCATTAAAGATATTAAGGAAAACATAAGGCTGAAGCTTCAGCACTAGGTACAGAAAGGGAATGGGAAGTGTCTTTGGTGCAGGGCAGCTGGGAAGTGACTGCGTAGATAATATGTAATTCAGTTGTGTGATGAGGAAGGCACCTTAATTTTGGAATAGGTGAGTTTTGCACCTCCTAGTCCTATGGATTCAGGGAAAGGAGCATTCGGGTCCAGAAGGTCTGAAGGCAGTTGTGATGGGACCTCCCTGTCCTCACTGTTTCACTTCCCCCTGCAATATCAGTATGGCCCTTTGGCTTTAATTCTACCTCTCGTAGTACTGAAATAGCATCTGCCCTGTTGCGGATCACCCGGAGAAACTGGTGCAATGCAGTACTGCTGGTATTTGACAGTACAGAAAGCCACATTGATCCAAGTTCCTTTTTACAGCAGAGCATGTTTATACCAGGATTTTGTCCCAGGGAAACTATGTTTGCTTCTCTGTGCAGAGCAGAGCCCCTGTCCCTTCTCAGACTCCTGCACAGAAAGCCTCAGAGATGAGAGCAACAAGAATCACTGGCTGTAATCTCTGCTGCTTCCCACCCTGGAAGGAGGAGAAGGGGTAGGGGTGTCCCTGGAAGACCTTCCCTCAGTATCAGATGCAATTACAACACATTCTCTCATTTCCAAGCTCCAGCTGCACCTGCACGTGTGTGAGCGGGCGCGCTGATCTCAGGCCTGATTTCTGGATGGAAACTGAGCCCCTCTTGCAAATACAACAGGTGGACTCCTCTTCTAGCCTGCTTGGGCCAAGCAGAGGTAGAGAATACAGTCAAGTGAGACAACTAATTTTGTATCCTCATTCCTACACTGTTGTTCCAGACCTCAAGTGCTCACTAGTGGCACATTCAGCACCACTGGCAAGATGCTAAACAATTGGCACAGTCTTAACAATAAGTTTCTTTTTCTGGATCCAGAGTAATTCTTTCAGGTTGAGGCTGTATTGAACTGATTCTATGAGCAGAGCAGCCCAGTGCTGGGCACTCTGCCAATCTGCAGAGTACAGGATTTGTCCTGCAGCTAAACAGTAGCTCTCCTTCAGCTCCACACCTCTCATGATGCAGCCCTTTCAGCTCAGAGGGAAACTTTGGTCTCCTAATGACTAGCAAGTCTAAGTTGGCTGCGTGATTAAGAATTATTTCTTTTGTGCCATAGCAGAAAAAGAATTCAAATAGATGTGATAATGGTATTGCATTCAGCATAAAAAATCGTTGAATGTAAATGTGGAACAGAATGTACTTCTGTCTCACAGAAAATTGCATTTAGAACTTGTTGCCACTTTGCTGCTTTTGTAATAATGCTTCAAACTCAGACCCCGAATCTCAGCATAAATATGTTGGTGTTTTGCACAAAGCAGTCAGGGAGCATCTGTTGTCTCCCAAAAGCTGAGAAATTCTGGAAGGTGCATTAAGACATGATGGGATTCTTCCCTCTGTGACTTCCAGAAAGTCGCAAAAGAGATTGTTTCGGAAGAAATAATTTTTAAAGAACGCTTTATGTAATAGGATTATGTCGTGATGTATTTTTGCACATGCTGGCAGGGCCAGAGAGCTCATGCAAGAGGAAAAGAGGGAGAACTGGGGAAAGACTAAATGCTGGATTAAAGTTACACTAAGTGTTGCGAATTAATAATTCCTTTTCATTTGTCAGGCATTGTGTATAAAACACAGTGAAAATAAAACTGAGGTTTGCACACTTAAGTGCCAAAAGCTAGATGTTCACTACAGAGTTTGACAGTGATGAGATTTCCCACTTGGCACTTGACATTTCTGTTCCCATAACTGCATGTTTTCCCTGGGAAAAATCTTCCTCTTAATAAACAGCTTTAGTTTAAATGAATTCTGAGGTACAGCAACCTTACTGGAGCTGCTGGGTATTCATTACTTCAGAAGGTCAGGCCACAGATAGACATTTCTTGCACTGTTTTATTACCATGCAGACAGGAGACATGAACCTGTTTGCACTTCACCCCTCTAGCTAAAGTTGAATATCTGTATTTTGCATTGCTCTGCTTTGTGCAACACAGGTGTATCCTTCATGCAGAAAGCACAGAGGAATACTGAGTATTAATCAGCCCTATCCATTTTCTGAATGTAAGATGTTATTAGAGGTCATAGTTGTAGTATGCTCGAAATAGCACAGAACAGAGATTACTGCTCTTTTACTGGAAAAATAATAAATGAAAATTAAAACCCCACTTTGAAATGGAAGTGTAAAGATTAAAAAAAAATAGCTGATGACACAGCTTGTAAAGTTCTGCTTTGGGAGTTACCTTGATTAGTTAGCAGTGAAACTGATTTTGGACAGTCAAAAAAAAAAAAAAAATCCCATAAAATGGAAATGAAGTTCTGGTCCTGTCTTTCTGTTCCAGCACTTCCTCATCACTCCCAGAAAGACACCTCGTGGGATGTGAGCTGGCCTGACCATAGCTCTCTCTTCCTTCTGGGAACTGTGTTCTACATCCCTGTTGATATTCTGCAGAATGAGGGTGCTGGACCAGACTTTGGACCAGACTGGACCAGAGGCTTTGTCCAGACTGGAACGTCACTCTGAAATAGAGTTGCAATCTTTGCTTTGCTTTGCAGATTTCAGCAGATTTTTAATGAACATTTGTGGAGGAAAAAGCCACATACCTGCTTTTGTCTTAATCCAGCTACTCTGGTAGCCACAGAGTAAGATGTGTTTTAAAGACACCAGGACTGTGTGTTACACACACTTTATAAAAAGTTAAGCTTTTAAGGATAAACAGACCCAACAAAATAGGGAGTGGAAACAGAGAGAGTTTAAGCTGTGGTACCAGCGTGTGGATATCCTTATCCATGCGTGTACCCAATATAGTCTTCTGCATTAGCTTGAGCTAAGGCACTTTCCTAATCTGAAATCCTCTTCTCATCCATTCAACCAACCCCCTTTCCTATGAGCAAGCTGGTTCCAGCTTCCTGCACCCGCCATCCTCTGCCACCTCTCCTTGCTTGTAGTCACACTTCCAGCCTATTCCAGTAACTGCCAGAAGAAGATGCTACACAATAAGACTGTCCTGACAGTAGCTTTTTCTTTAAGGAACAAAGTACCTCATCTTCTTCATGCCTCAAGCTACCAGCATCTAGAGTCCCCAATGCCTCCCAAAGGCAGTTTAGATTGGGTGAGCAGCTGAGCCATTGCTCAGCTGAGACATTCTGACTGACAGCAGAAAACAGAATTCTGTTTAGACAGCATGAGAAGTGTGCAGTGATACACAGTAACCTCCTGAATGCAAATCCGTGTGACATTTTCATTTTTGCAGTTTTCTGAGGAAGTAGCAAGCCAGGTCATTGTAATGAATTGGTAAACATCACACTGTATTACATATGAAATTCATCTCCTAGAGCTCAGAAGCGAGGTGTTAATGCAATGCTCCCCACTATGATGTTTGCTTTGTGGTATTGGTATGATGCTGTGTTCTAAAATATTCGTATCCCGGTCATACTGTATCACTGTGTTATTAGCCTAGATCTATGAAGGCAGAAAAGACCAGGAAGAAAGTTAATTTTGCTTTTGGTTTTCAATTCTTATGCACTGTAACAGAATGTGAATAACCTCATTACTATACCGTTTCTGTGTGTCACATAATGACCTCTATACTAAAGACCAAAGTTTGCATAATTGAGGAGAGACTCACCTACAACAGTGTTGGAATTCATTAGCATAAGGCTGAAATAATGCTAAGAAAATAGCATTTGGTGTCACCTATTTAAACTGAAGCACTAGGTGTTTTCTTTCCTTTGGACTTCTTAAAGGTACAGGCTCATGCTGGGGAACATAACTCGTCTTACTGAATCTGGAAAATAGTGAGAGATGGTCCAGTAACCCAGCAGCTGTTTCCAAAACAAAGGGAAAAGGGCTATTCTTACCTAGCTTTGCAGCTTCTTCCACATACCAGTGAAGTGCATGTTAGTCAGTGGATTTATTTTTATAGGCAATGTATTCATACATTTATCTCGACTTTTAAGTGTTCATCCTTCACGCTAGGTTCTCCTTGGTAATTAAAATATACCATAAGTCATATTCACTGCAATTACTAAGATGCACTGTAATTATCTATTGATCTTTTGCACCTATTAAGTAACTACTGGGATATTTAAAACCGAGTTATTTTTGTATTCCTTGAGATAAACCTACTGCAAAAAGTTGGTAATTCACTTAATATTGCAGCACAGATCGGCTCTGGAGTGTTTCATATCTTCTCCCTCTCCCCACAGCAATGTTTATGGCAATTCTGTTGGCTATCATTCTGTTAAAAATCACATTTATGAATGACACCGGAATCTTGAATGCTCTTCCAGCTGGCAACAATGTCCTGTGGTTTGCAGTTATTGGGGATTGCTCTGCAGGCAGCTTTTCCTTTCATCCTGCACTTTGTCTTTACCATGACTGCAGACAGAATTTCTACATGAATTGAGGGAATTCAAACCTGAGTTGGAAAAAAACAACTCTTATCTGAAACCTGCAGGTAGTTAAACCTACTTCAGTGCATCTGCTCAGAATGAGAGTTGTGAGCCCAGTGGTAATAAGCACAGGTATACAAAAACAATCTGAAAAATGGCAAAATAGTTCTGCTTATTTTCAATGAAGGTATAAGTATGTATGAATGTATGTAATGTACTTTTCGTGAGCCTCGGGACAAATTCACCTGCCATTGCTTGCTGCAACGTTTCCCAAACTTTTCCCTTTTCACAAGTATTAATTCCAGCTAAAACACAGGCACCTTGCCAGATTTTTTAATATTACCAATTCCATGGCTGTCTAAGAAGTATGAGGATGAAGTTTGCTGTAGTGTTGTATCAGAAATCGAGGCGAGCCCAAGTGGAATTATATAGGTGACGGGGTTAATTTTATTACTCTTCATGGAAAAACATGACAACAGTTCCTTGCAAACTTGCATTTCCACTGGTAGCGATATCTGCAGCCATGGTTGTATGTAATGTAGCAGTGGTAAATTCTTGTCTTCAGAGATTTATGCAAGTCATTATTTAAAAATAGAGAACTAGGAGTCACGGCTGGCTAATTAATCTGTACCAAGGAAAGCTGAGTGCCTGGACTTTCAGGCATCCCAGTGACGGCTGAGTAAGCTTGCAATCCTATCATAGTGTCACTTCTAGGTTGGGCTTTTTTCTTCTTTTTTTTTCCACCTTTTTTTTTTTTTTCCCCTCTGTATAAGAAATAGATGCTGTAACAATCAGCTTATTGCAGACACAGTTTTCAAATAATTGCATGGATCTCATTCAGGATTAGAAATGAATTAGAAATAACCAGCGTACCTCTCTCCACCACGGACTGAAGATTTGTTATACATAAGCCTGTCAGGAATGTAACCAGCCAGGTATCACTTTCACATTGTATATGATACAAATTTACCACTACAGTAATTCAACCTCATTACCCAGTAATACCATGTGTTGCTTTTGGGCTTGTCATGCCATTCCATGACACCTATTGTCATATTGCAGTCCATTTGAATGGCCCTGTGGCCAAACCTGAAAGCTGCTCAATTGTTAAAATAAGACCCCAAAAAAGGAGATATATTCTATTTATGTCAATATTATAGTAATTTGTATTATCAGTGAATAGAAATGGTAAAGCCATGTAACCCATAATAGCTTGCTTGGAAAAAAAAAAGTCATTTTCTCATAATGACTGATAAGGTGAGTAGCAGTAGTCCCCAGTTCCCAATAAACAGAAGTAGTAAATGGCTCAAGTCCAAGTAAGTAGCAGAATCTTACTGGTTCAAGATACTCCTTTGTAGGTTAATAAGCAGTGCATTGTTTTTACAGTCCTAACAGCATGCACAGGAATATTCCAGTCTTCATTTGGTAGTAATCTGCACGGCACATAATTCCTGCCATGCCAAGCTGGGGATATGCAGTTCACAAGGGTGGCTGGATGTCCTGATATCTGTCACAGCCCAGAATATGCCCCCTCTCCTCCAAACACACTGTTACCTGTTATTTATTTAGTTACCAGTAACTCTAGTGAAGAATCAGGTTAATTATGTTCTTTAAAATGTACGTGCCTATAAACTGCAGTTATCGATCTCTACGTAGGCAGGAATTACAGTCTTTAGCAAAAGATAATCTATAAGTTTCTAATGTCCACGCAAAGGTTTGAATTTCTAAAACAGCTGCAGGAGGTTTAGATATAATTGTAAAGAAAGTAGGTATGGAAAGGAGGTTAATGTCAGATCACAATTCTTTCAGTGAAAACAAGTGGCAGGACCGTAATCCTGACGAGTCCCACACAGGGCAGTGGAGCTTGCTAGCCAGATGATAAGAAGCTGAACTGAAACATAGGTAGCAAACCACGTGGCTTTTGTGTGCGCTACAGTAAATCTGTGTCTCAGCTTCGCAAATATGTTGTTGCTTCTTGAGCCTCTTTCTTCTGTATGTTTGCACAAAGCAAGTCTCTCCTTTCCTCTAACCTCTTCCTGCCCCCAGCAGAACTGGCCTAACCTCTGTAACAGCCCTACACGTTCAACATATTCCACTACATTCACCTTCCAGATGAAGGCAAATGTATTTGCTGCCCTCTATTCCCACAACTGCTTGGAAATACAATATCCCTGGATCAGCAGACTAGAAAAAGAAGACATCTTACACCAGTCAGCTTCTATGATGCAGAAAAGAAAGATGGTGATGTTCTTAATCAGTTTTGTGTCTAGCAAGCTCAAATGACAACCCCTCAATAATTGCTATTTTTTATTTTTTTTATCTGAGTAGCGTGTCATGTTTATCTCCCACAATGCCAGTCTTTCCAGTATAAGACTGAGAGGCTGTTATCTTAGTCAATCCAAATGATTCAGATTATACAAATGGCTTGTCCTGACACAGAACCGTGTGAAGACTGCTGTCTTATACCCCTGCTAGATAGATCACTGATATAGCCACGTGCAAACCATAACCAGCTACCCCCTTTTAAGATAATTTTGGTCATCTAATCAGATGCCACTGTTCATATGCTTTTTCTTAGCTAATGTATAGTCTTAACCATGTTCAAAGTGAAGTGTAGTACATGGGGCTTCCCTGTGTTTAAAATCAAAACTCTTGAGGTGTTTCTTTAGTTCCGTCAGCAAGAGTTGTCATTTGATCCAGAGCAGGTTTTTTAACTTACCGTTCCTTAGTGTCAGATGAAAGGGAAAAAGTGCTTCCACAAAGGTATTTATGGATCCGTAAGGTAAAAGTGTGAAAAAATGCTTGCTCTTGCAGAGTCCTTTCAGGAGTATTGATAGATACTGTGCTAATTATAATGCAACCGTAACTATCTGTAGGCAGGAAAGAACTGATGCATAGCACTAACAGGTGTGAATAGTTTCCTCCTCTGTCTGCTTATGGTGGATTTAGTCTTATATGTCAGAGCTGATGGAAGGAGACTCCTCAAATCATACAGGAATTGGATTAGACTGTCCTTGAGATCCAAGGCAAGCTTACCTCAAACTGTGCTTCTAGTGTCCTACATTGGTATTTGTGAAGATTTCATTCCCTCACCTATCTGCATACCTTAATGACATTTTTACAGTATTCTTTTCATCTGGTGTCCTGTGGGAAATTCTGTGTAGATATTGGCTAATGTTGATATCTGGGTTTATTTAATGAATTCAACTGTAATAACACATTTTCTAAAAAAAACCCTGTGGAGCAAACTGCGATGCTTGTCTTTTCTGAAGTGCTAGAGGAATACTGATAATGCTGCTGGCTGCCCAACCTAGGCAGATACATTGCCTTTTTAAATAGTAAATCATATTACTACCTTTTTATAAAATCTAGCTTTTATCTGATATAGCTGATCCTTCTGCTGGCACCTTAGTCCAGCGTGGCCTCATAGGGAAAAATGCATAGCTCAGCAACTATGACTAAGAAGACTTCCCTAACACTACATGCATCCCTTCCATTGTTCTCTTTTACTTCACTTTTTGCTCTGGACCATTTACGACGAGTCTTGTGTAGCCCAGTGTAAACAATTCTGAGCCCAAAAAAGCAAGAAATGCCTACAAGTAGTGACCAGAAAACCTTTTACAAGAAGGAAATGTGTGCATAAATATTATTCAAATTATAAATCGTGATATGTCTTGATCTGTTAGTTTTGAATCATCTTGTGAAATTGAAATGTTTAAATTAGTTTTCATGGAGAGATAAGCTGCAACTCCCAGAACCTTCTCCTGCCAGTAGATAGGGAGAGCTTAAAATGACCTCCGATTACATTGCTTTACAAATTATTCGTTAAAAATGCAGGGAGGGATGATACAAAACTCTCAGGAGTTCACTCCACGATGGAATTGACAGAGGAAAACAGCAACAATTCATAGAGACAGTAATTAATCTCTAGCTTTATGTCCCACATTTGCCAACTGTCCCCACATTTGACAGAGAGAGCGACTTGCTGAATGTTTAATTTCCTCGGTGACAGCTAAGGTATGAAATCAGATTTGAAGATAAACATCTTCTGTGGCTTCTGCTTATAAAAAGAGTAGCCAATTAAGTCTGCTTGCTTAGTCCTTGCAAATATTTACCATGAGATTGACATAGGAAATAGAACCTTTTTCCCTTTCTAGGTAGGAGCTCTACCTCACTAGCTGCTCACTCTCTGCAGTGTGCGTTCAGGAGGACTCCTTGTTCCGTGTACATGAACCATGCAAGTATTTTAGTTTTCTTCTGGTGTTTTTGTGGGATTTTTTTGCCTCTGTGTCTTAAGGGGCAAATAACGTGAGATGTATCATACCTCCCATGAGGAGCTGCATACCTTAGCAGTCTGTGAGCAGTTTGACATGTCCCAGGAGGTGATTTGCACCTCTTGGGAGTGGCAAAACAACTAACTCTGAGATCAGGCAGTGAGTAGTTGCACTGAATTCTTTCCAGAAAGATTTTCTCCCTATAGTGAGGGGAAAGATTTTTATCTGCATGGTTTTCTTGAAGAGGCAAACTTGCCTCTCTGACCCACACCACATACTGCTGATCTGCAGGAGAAAACTCCCCTGCGCTCTGCCCTGAACATTTGAGATTCTGTCCACATTCTGCATCCTGTGGACAAGTCAAACAATCTGTAAACCAACTGACAGCTGAAGCCCAGAAATGAGAGAGGAATTTTAACATAAAAAAGAAATCAAACTAGTGTCCTGTTCACATGCATTTGATTTTTAAACTAAATACACTTGAGATGTTTTCCATTTAGTACTACTGAAAGGGTAGTTTCTTGACACCGTTTCATATAAAACAGTCAGGCTTGTGGACTCAGGCAGCTGTGTATATAAGAGAACTGTGCTTGTCAGAATCTTCTTTATTGAGTTGGAGGTGGTAAAGGAAATAGATCTATTTTTTTTTTCTTTAGGCTTTAATGTGCTTTTGTTTTGAACTTGTCATTTTGATTTGCCTGTGAGCTTTGTTTTGATTTTCCTTTAAGATTTCTAGTAACAATAATTGTTTGCAACAGGAAGATTCATGTGAACTGACTTCCATTTTAGACTTCAATTCCTATAAAATGAAAGGGGATTGCAATGCGGATGTGAGCAGAGAGGACTGATGCTTCTGTACAATGCACTTCTGCTCCAACTGGAAATATATTTTCATGATTAATAAAAAGAGAGTAGAAGTCATTGTGCTCTGTTAGGTTCTTATTGATGGCTGCTCCCCAGAATACTGAAAAGATACTATCAATACTCTTGACACTCTGCTTAATCAAGATGTGACCCTCCAAAGCAACCAGACAATGTGCTTGCTTTGGAGATAGAAAGATAGAAAGGCACTACCGGTTAGAGGAGAGCTGCTGCTTCTTATTTTTGGTTGATGGGTTGTTTGGTTGTTTTTGCTTGGGTTTTGGTTGTTTTTGGGGTGTTTTGTTTTGTTTTGTTTTTTTGGGGTTTTTTTGTAATTTCATTAAAATGTAATCAGTGCCATTAAATAATATTTAATGCCACTGAAGTGCTGTTGGACACAAATAGGAAATCAATCAGCTTGTTCTCTAGTTCGGTGGCCTTGGCTGTGTGAACTGCATAGGTACCTCGGGGGGAAAGGCTGCACCTTGCACAGCAGACAAAATCAGATCAATAATAGTATGTTTGGTTTAGTTTTTTAAATTGCTCTTGCATGGAATGTGCTGGCAGGCATGTTCAATATCAGACATCTGGGCTTGGAACAAGAAGTTTTCAAGTGTACCTTCAATGTTTGCAACTTGCTAAGTATTTCTGTTCCGTAGGTGCTGCACATCAAAAGCTCAAATGATGAGAATGGAGGTTCCCCTGGGCAAGCTGGAAAGACTGGGCTTACTGTCAAATACAGAGCACGATCTTAGCCCAGTGGTGGAATTAGTTAGGCATGCTCCTTGATGTGCTTTACAGTTTGAACAGTAGGTAATCTTCATTGGTTCAGTGCATTCGGCCTCATTTGTGTGCAAAGATGCACTGGGAGATGGCACCCTAAGAAATACTGTGGCAATTGAGATGGGTTAGGAGTTGAACCACACTCTGGCCTCTGTTACAACCAGTCCCCGGTGGGTTAATGGAGTAGGATAGTTGCCTCTGAAGGATTTAAGATGATCCCATTAACTGCAGTGGATATTTGTTCACATTCCCTGCCCTTCGGGGCAGGGGAAAGGGATTACAATCGGTATCCACTAGCAAAAAGAGAGCTCTGCTGACTGTTAGTAATGTCTTCATAACACTGGGGAAAACTGAGCAATTCTGTAAAATTTAAAAAAAATCCTGACCAGGGACTTCTATATTCCTTCAAAAAATCCACGTGAGGTAAGTTTTCACACGAACTCAGACTATTTCAAACGTGCCCGCGGGGTCTGGCCAGAATGCATTTGGCAATTCCTCGCAGCTGCTTAATTCCAGTGTAATTGCCTTTGAGATTTCCTTCCTGATTCTTCTGTGTAAGATGCACTAAGCTATAGACATAGGAAGCAGTCTATACGTTCTGTGTATAGGAGTGAATCAAGGGATATAATGCAGATGGATAACAGCAAGCAAAAGACTCAGTTCTTGTAATTTAGAATACATTGCAATGTGGATCCCACTGAGTTGAAATATCTCATTTCCAAGAATTTCCCGGGGCAGGAAGCATGAGGTCACTTTATTCTACACCAGTCACATCAGTCCACAAATTAAAATCTAATGAAACATGTGTGAAACAATTGCACACACCTCTTCTGAGTTCTTCCCCAAATAAATTTGCATAAGCCATCCAATGACTAGCAGCTCTTGCTGACAAGTAGGATAACAGTTAAACGTGTTGCTACATAACTGTGCTTGAAAATTGTGTTATCTCCTCTGATCACCCAAAGGTGACTTAATCAACTTTCATCTATAGGTGACAGATGGAAGGAATTACTAAGTCTGTCCCTTTTTTATGTCGTTCCCCTCGATACTGGGTTGTCCCCTACTCCGTGCACACTGTAAGACCTCGCCTTGCCAACAGTACTGGTTCCAATCGCCTTTTTCAAATAGATCCTAAATCCCAAGTGACACATCCAAGTATTCTTGCCAGGGCCGTTGAGCACTCCGCCTGTTGGAACAGAGCCCTGGGCTACACAAGCCGTTGTACTGGACACTTGGTCCCTGACAGGGAGGTGTAGGAACTGTTGCATGTGAGGGAGGGAGGGAGAGAAGGGAGGAAGGGAGGAAGATTAGGGAAGGGGAAGAACTGAACACCTCTCACACTCAGGTCAGCCATATCTATCTTTGCACTCCAACAGAAGAGTATCAGGAAGAGCTACTCCGACCCAGCAGTGTGAGCACGTTGCTCTGTTCTGTGAATCTGGGTCCCCACACCAGCTCCATCCCAGCGTGAGGGAGGTCTGTAAGCTCAGTGCAATCCTATCATAATTTGTATCTCTGCAGGAGACTGAACTTGCATCGGCAGCATGCATCAAGCCCATGCATGTGTCACTGCACAAGTACATAGACATGCAACATTTCCAGGCCCATAGTGACATTTTTCAAACTAATATATTGATGGGAGTGTCAGGATAATTTTTAAGCATATCCAGGAGGAAAAAGAGCATTGCGATGAGGGGAAAAAACCCCAGCAGAATGCTGACACCCAAGTACATTACTTAGTGTGCAGTTGCATTAATGAACCATTACTTCAAATCCCAGGCTTGCCAATAGTGTCACTGTTCGTTTATCAAGGCAGAATCATCCTGGATGCGAACTGAACGCCTGGATAATAGATAACTTCTCAATCTTCCCATAGCCTACATTTCCTCGAGCCCATTACAAAAGATTTATTTTTAAATTGGAATTTTTTTTTTTTACAGCTGGACAGAATGAGACTGTTTGTTGAAATAATGGTGTTAAAATCCCCAAGGGTCTGACTTACTTCAATCACGACCAAGACTACTGCTTGAGCCAGCTGATGCTCTTTTAATGAGTGCTGCTTGTCAGAGGATCATATCTGCAAGTTGCTGTATAAAATAACCGTTTGCCATGAGTTCATAAAGCAGTGTCTCTTTTGAAATGGATGAGGTGTTGTACCGAGCTCCGCAGTATAAAACAGGCACTTGTTTGAACTGAAAGGGGGGAACACAACGAGCTCAGTAGATTCAAGAAGAAAAATGCTGAAATATGAGCTTCAAAATGAATTTCAGTTTTGGCTTGAATGAATTAATAGCAGCATGACAGGTTGCTTATTTAGCAAGCTGGGTGGACGGTAAGATGGTAGAGCCTTTTCATGTGACAAGGCATCCCAAAAAGGTCTGTCTTTGCCCCTTGTAAGGTTCTTCAGGCTAATGGAGAAGACACTCCCAGACAAATCAAAATGACACGTTCAAAACAAAACATGTGGGTTCTTTTATTAAAGGAACATCATCCTCATGCCAAGCCCAAGTTTATTAATGTTACCTTCTGACAAGCACACCCACTTTCTGACTTTGCTGAGTTGGTGGACCTGATTGCTTTTAAATAAAATTGTACCATCTAACTACTCTACTACGACTACCGATGGATTCAAAGCTAAGATCACACAGTAAAAGAACAGCATTTAGTAGCCCTGCCATCAACCTGTTCTTTTTAATACGTGTGTTATTTATGGCTGCAAGTTAGATTATACCCTTGAATATCACATTTCTGACCAGAAGCAGCAATGAGTAATTGGGTACTGCAGGGTTTAATGTGCAATACTGAGTCATTTTGATTAGACCCATATTTTATCACTTGCACTATTAACATCAAAGATTTTTTTTTTTAAACTACAATAATCCATACATTCGGTTTTAATGTGAATTAAGGAAATCAGATTCCACCATAGTCAAGTACCTTAGGTTTTTTTTTGTTCCATGCATATCAAACCAGCCTAAGTCTCTGATAAAATTCAGATGGCGTTTGTGTACAAACTAACTCCGTCCTATGAAAATGAACTACTGAAGTTAATTCAGATTTGTTCAGAGCCTCGAACAATGTAAGTAATGAATCTTTCAGACAGTTAATTCAAGCAGAACAGAAATAGATTCCACTTAAATGTTACTACTGCTTGGATTGAATCTTACCAGCCTGGATAGGTCTGAACATCCAAGTCCCAGTGGATGAGATCTGCAAATCCTGACTTTGACCACAGTAGGGAGAGAGGTGGTGACTTGGTCTTTGTTTATTCAATGAAATGACTGCCCTAGCTTACTTTCTGACCAGAAACATAAATACATAATTCTATTTTTCTCTAAAAGTAATTTTTACATTTTGTAAACCTCTCTCCATTTTGCAGATCTTACATCCAGGCTGATAGAATCATGAAGTGGGAATAATAACGATTTCTTGCACAGAAAAATGTGTACGTTAGAGATGTTGGTTGAATGTTTCACCTCTATTAACCTCTATTCCAAACCAGCAGAGAACTGGGAATATTTACTTATCATACAAATTCAAACTAAGATGATTTTCCTGTGAGCAAAAATGCTCCCGAACTTTGCAAGGGTAAAGTCTTGTGTGGTTTGCTGCATATATTACCCTCACTGTAGTTTTTCAAATTATTTAGTGTTCTTAATATCGGGCAGATAGTATGAAACATTCTTGCTGGTATTAAACTTTTAACTTCAAAACTGGTTAAACTTTTATCCCTGTCCGTCTGCCTCAAGCTGTCACAGGTGTTCCTGTAGTAGCCAAGCTGCTGTGTTACGATGCAGGCTGTATGTACGCTCTTTAGCATGCCGTTTCTCTTCAGTGTTCCAGGCTATGCAGAAAACAGCCTCTAGCATATTAACTGCCTGTTTCACCTGTAGTAAAACAGGAAAGGATTTTAAAAGATAAGTTTTCCCTTGTCACCTTTCCTGCTTGTACTGTATGTTATCAGAGCCTTTTCCCCCTCATGTGTAAGAAGAGGCAGATACAGAGAAAAATGTGTTCTTTAAACCACGGGAACATTTGTCTTTGCTCTTCTATTAATATCTGAAAGAAATAAAAAGGAAAAATTCTGGGTAAATGACTACAGGCTTCTTAAAACCTGTAAAATGATTTTTTAAACAGGGCTTTGGCTAACAAAAATAGATCTGAACATGTGTGTAATGAAGCCAGACTCACAGAGGAAAATGATAATTTCTTACGTCTGGCACTTGTCAGGTTGAAATGCATGTGTTATCACTGATAACCAGCCTTACTCCCAAGTAGACCTATCAAAGTCTAATTTTCAGAAGTAAATCTTAGAGTCTTTTCGAAGTCCAATTTCAAAACATCATCCCGTGTTATCAAAGAGAGGCCATTACCATCTAGATTTGTTTGCGCCAAATGTAGCTCTGAAGGACAGCGGTGGTAAGAAATCAGAGAGAATCTCTCTTCCAGCACTGAATGACGAGCGATGACAGTGTAAGAAGTAGTACTAGTCCTAAAACTTGCCTCTCTCCTCCAGTGGTTTTACAGCAGGGAGTTAGAGATGACACACATAGCCCCACAGTTGTGATTCTGCCGAAACCTGCGGTAAGATACGAGGAGCAGCGTTCAGAGCAGGTAGCAATCACACTGCCCTATATATCATGATTAGTCCAGGACAAAGAACAGATGGTGTGAGAAGGAGATGGATTCCATGAATATGGAGTGGGTGGCAATTGTAGCTGGTCCAAGCTCCAAGACCTGAGAGAGTGGTATTGGTAAATAGTGATAAATGTGAAGGGGTTGTTTCTTGGGTATTCCAAGCTACAGGAAGACAGAATGGAGTTGTCAGCTATCTGACAACTAATTTTTATACATGAGGGGGTTTTTTTATAGATGCTTTTGTTTTGTGATGTGTTGTTTCATTTGTTTGTTTGCTTCCAGGCATTCACTGTGAGCTTTTAGGATTCTCAATTTATGAAGAGATGGCTTTGTGCAGGAAAAGCCTGTGAGACCAACCAGGAAAGCTATGGTTCCACAGTTAGAGAAGATGAAGTCAGAACTAGTAGTGAGTGTTTAAGCCCTGGGTTTTGGATAAATTAACGAGTGAATACATTTGAATTTCCTTTGAGTTTTGTCCCACAAAGTTAATTGTTTGATGTTGAGTTTTTATTGATGGTTCCTTCTCTGCTCTGTAGTTACTGTATCGGGGAAATGGAGTGCTCTGAAAGCCAGACAGGAGAGGAAAATACTCCAAAGGAAGTCGGACTAAATCTCCTGAGACACAGTCTATAGATTCCTTTGGCTTATGAAAGACATGTCAGTCACACTTCCATTCAGGAACGAATCTGGCCTGTTTCTGAGACTTAGTGTCATAGGCAACAAGTAATAGCTCTGTGGTGGAGAGATGACACGTTGCAGTGGCAGTGCCAAGGTCTAAGCACAGATTAGTTCAACTGGCTTTTTCTGGGCAGATGCCTCAGAAGGGGCAAAATGGTTCAGCAAAACCCTTGGGAATACATCTGGAATTTTAAGGATTTTTTATTCCTCTGCCCTTACAAATGAATCAATTAAATTCATCCTTTTAATCACCGTGATACTCATTTTTCTCCCAGAAGAAACCAGAAGGGTAATGTTGTACAGTTTCATGATTAGAAACTTTTGACTTGATTTTTTCCTTACTGTTAGAAAAGTTATCTCTGTGCCTAATACATATTTTACAATGTAATAGAGACTTGCAGAAGTTTTTTACTTCTCTTTGCAGGGCAAGAAAATTTGCTTCACAGTTCCTCACAGGAAAGCTATAAAATAATTTCTGCCTGATTTGCAACATTAACAATACTTGCAGTGGTTTTGTTCTACAGAATTTCTGTCTTTTGTTAGAATGTGAAAAACAGCTATTGGTACTTTTTTTTTTTTAGCAAAATTTTGTCTATTTCAGGTGAGGCTCATTTGTGGACACCGTACAGGTTAAAATTAAGATATTTTTTCTGAATGATATATAAATTCTGTAGTGAAAAGTGGTTATTTTCTTTTGGCTTCAAAGCTAATTGCTTGTCCTATCCAGAGCAGGTCATTTAAATTTTTGAAGATTTATTCAAACTATTGAAATGGGCACTTTAGAAAAGATGGACAGCAAGAAATACAAAACACCGGGAAGATCAGGACAAATTATTGATGTGAATTCTGCACTGGTTTGGGAGGTGAGGGTTCAACAATATCTGGCTCTATTCTATCTCCTGTTTGCAGGAGGCATGGCAGTCCTTGCGATGTCTGTTTTGTAGTAGGGTTGTGCTCATTAGTGAGAACAGAGAGGCAGAGCTGGCTGAGAAGACAAACCTCTGTGAGAACTTGAGCCAATGAAGGATGGCTTCCCCATGTTTCAAGCCTGTGTTCAGTGGGAGGACGGTCTGCACGATGAGGCACAATGCAAGAGGATTGACTGGGGCGTAGTCTTGTTTGAAATTCCATACTTTGAAACGTTCTCTGTGCATTCAAGCCCAGATGCAGGTTTTTCTTTGCATGCCAAAATTAAGCATATGTTCCACTTAGTTGGTTGTGTTAATTTCCACAGTATGTTTTTCCTAATAGGGGCTCATCAGGTTTATCAGGTCTGCTTGAGATTGAGGGGCAGAAGCAGACAGGGAGTTGTTTTTTTTTAAACGGGCCTCTGATTGCTTTTCCATCACAATGATATGATCCCTGTCACCTCATCCACCTGTAAGGGAAGCATTGGAGAGCTGCTGGGACAGGTTGTATACAGGTAGTCATGTTGCAAATGCCTGCACCCCTTGTGGGATGAGCCCTATCTGCTGCTCTGTTCTACTTGTACTTGCCAAGCACATTGTTCTCCTGTTATCCTGTAGTCTACTCTGCATTGTTATGCAATTGATTGAGAGTTAGCTTTAGCTTTTGTCAATTTGCTGCTGACTCTGGGCTTGATCCGATGACTCTGAAGATAATGAGAGTACTGCTGGTGGTTTTGATGGAGCAAGAGCAAGGCATTCAGATATCTCACATAGCTTCTCTGTGCTTCAATTAGTGAGTCAGAATGTCTACTTATTTACAGATGTGCTAATCCTTTAGTTCATTTTTCTTTCAGGACGTACTTTGAACAGGGCAACTGAGGCCCTCTATCCACAAAGCCATTGGGTATGAGCACAGTACAGGGTAAGGCCAGACCAAAACCAAGAGAGATCACAAAGAGCATAAATAATTTTGCACCTTCATTTGTATGGCATTTCGGGAAAAAAAAAAAAAAAAAAAATTTTGGATTGAAACTTTTTTCTTTTAACAAATAGGAGGGAAGAAAATGATAGATTGTTTTCTAGAAGGTGCATTGACCTCATCTTCTACCTGCTGTTCCTCAGTGAGAATCCATGGTGATGTGAGCCTCCACCTAGCTACTCCATCAGATAGCTCTTCTGCCTCTCCTCGTGTTTATTTTTGAACAAAGTTAAGCACCTAAGGGAAAGCACTGAAAAGCCCTCGCCATTATTTGCCTAGGGAGGAGTCCTTTACTACTGATCTTGTCTCAGGTTGGCAATATTCTGTTGCATTGTATAATATTTTAATTATGAATGGTATTTAATCATAGCTGCGTCTGCTACTCAGGCTTCTGGAGTGGCAAAGCAACTATCATTGCAACAATGGTATTTGTATGTGGGTACTGGGCATGTTTCAATACAGGCTTGGAAAAGATGTGGTTCCAATAATCGTTTCTATAGGTACAGAGTCTTTTTGAAGTTATTTACTTGTCCATAATCGAAATATCAGATATTTTACTCTCTTTAGATGCATTTATTTTCCCAATTTCCTATTAATAGAAAATTCTAGGAGGCTGCTCTCTCAAGGCTCCTGAGTGCACATTCCCAGAGGGTCACGGGACATATTCCTGGTTGGACTGCTTTAATACACAGCTGCTTCCTAACTGTCCAGGGCAAAGTCAATCTGCTGTTGTGCTTCTGATGCATGAGAGTTGGTCTGGGATGGTTATTTTTCTTGAAGAAGGTTAGAGACCTGCATCATGTGCTGCTAGAACTCTGGGATCAGTAAATTCCAGTTGTTTGGTGGTGATGAACAGGCGGAGCAGCAACATCACCTACCACACAGCTCGGTTCAGGCAGTTTCTGACTAGCTCTAACATCATCTACCAGACAGAGAGATTCAGGCAGTGTCGGACAGGCTGCTAAGCATGAGTGAGGATGGTACTTAAGCTCAGAATAGGTCTAACTGAGCTGTACAGACCTAGCTTTTCCACCCGGGTCAGCTTTTCTGCTTGTTGGTAATAATGCTCCTTGCACAACAGTGCGAGGTCTTGTTTACTTGCAGCATTAAACTGCTTAGAAAGGAGTGTGTTGGCATTGTATATCTCAGTTCTGGACTGCAGTGTAAAATGCATTTTCCCCATGGTTAATTTTCATGCATTTATGCAAGACAGAATTGCCTTTCATGCAATTTATGCACTAGTGAAAGAAGCTATCAGGAGGAGATAGTTTTGTATTTGTTATGCCTTCACCCCAGACTCTCTTCTTAAAAGGAAACTCCAGAAATCTTTGGGAAAGTAAGTTAGGAAAAAGCCAGCATTTCTATGAGGAATGAGGTTTGCCTTATGTGTTCATTTACTGTGGCAGCTGAGACTGAGGGGGATATAGTATCTTCTCAAACACGGCTCTGTACAAAACACTTTCACTCCAGCTGCTTCTTACAACCTCTATAAACTCTGTTTAAACGTTACAGAGGCTGTCTAGTCTACATTGTAGTTTGCAGGTTAGAAATGAGCAACTCATTCCACGGTGTGTGAAAACAAACATCATTTCAAACAAAGTCCTTTGCATGCACTTAAAAAAACCCAAATAAAAGTACAAAGGTAGAACAAGATCAAAGCATCACTCAGGGCCCAGGGAAGAAGTAATAGTTGCCTATTTGAAGAGCAGCTCCCTGGTTATGCTTCTACAAGTACAAGGCAAACTTGAGTTTTCTCAGTTGAAGATGTTCTCCCTTCTTCCTCCACCTGTATTGTTGTTCTCAGGTACTTGCAAAAGCTTTCTCCCTTGAACAATTGCTGGAATTTATTGTCCAAGTCATTTTAAGGAATGGTCTTCATAAAATAGTTCAATTTATATTCCTTCCCCCTACCAGTAAATTTTTATTTTTCACATCCTCTTAGGAACAAATTGAAGAAAAAACAAAACCATAATGTCACCACTAAAATCATTCAACATTTACAAAGAGCGATCCTCTAGTGTATGAAAGATAACTCGCATGCTCTGTCTTGTAAGCACAAGAAATACCTGTGATAGATCTATGGTATCTGTAAATCCATTAGTTTAATCTGCACGTATTATACACCCCTGCAGAATTAGTGCACCACAAAGTCTGTAATAATGAGTACTGCACAATGGAGGACGATACCACGCAGCATAAAGATAAGGGATAATGACATTGAAATAGGCAAAGCCCTGGGCAATGCTGTGAGGACACATAAGACACCTGCATTGTTTCAGATGGTGATAATCTGGGTATCCATGTAATTTTCGTAATGATAGATGGATATAGACCATCACATGAGCAGTTCAAGGAGAAATTGCCTGTTTATATTGAATAATTTCCATATGAGTGGTTTAGGGTTGTGGGTTTTCTTGCTTAGCTTTTCTGAGATCAGCAGTTTCTTTCTAACACTGGCTTCTTATCACAAACTTGCAGCCATACAACCTGATCTCATCAGATCAAGCAAGCTAAATGTAGTCAGATCTCGTCAATACTTAGATGAGCATTTTCCAAGGTAATTCAAGAATGTATTAGGAAACTGGTCCATATCAGTATTCCTCTCTGAGCAGCACTGAACAAGCATCTCCCATGCTGTTGAGGAGTTTGCTTGATACACGATTCTTCGTCTTCGTCCTAAATTGTCCTTTGCTGTTGCCATGCTGTTAAACACTCCCCAGGTCCCCCCACAAGTGCTGCATTCGTCAGTGTGGATGTGGTCTGCCAAGAACCTTTTGGGATGAAAGGTCCTACAGAAGCAAACAGTGCCACCTCAGATGCTGTATTCTATATTAGACAGAATCACAGAGTTACTGGATAGACCTCCAAGATCATCAAGCCCAACCTATGACCCAACACCATGACATCAGCTAGACATGGCTTTCTGCAGCTCTGATTTTAACGTATCTTAGCAGAACATTAATTTTGAAGCAGCATTTAGATCAGCTGTTGACTGGAGAGTGCAGAGCACTGTTTCCTTGTCAAAAGTTCTTAAGCAGAATCAGGAGAGGTGCTGGCATATACCTGTCAGAAGGGCAAGACAAACCAGCATTTCAATGATCATCTTCCCTGAGATAAAACAGAATGACCATGGCTTTTTTTTATTCCCTTGAAAGCTGTGATTTAATAGGCTGATTGCACTTACCTGAGAGCTGGACCTGGGCACTGCATCTTGAAGTTTCCAATTGCTTTTACTCTAAGACAGTTGACGTAACATTTTGTGATCCAACTGAACACGTCAGGTGAAATCTCACAGTGTGCAGACTTCTGTTTCTTCTGAGTTTTGTGTAACAGCTACAGTTCTACCTATTTTGGAGCAAACGTATAGGAAATCCATACATGATGACAGAATATTGTAATAGCGAAGAGCTGTGATAAAGAATACCAGCTCATAATCATCAAGCTAGGAGCTAGCATCAGCCCAAAGCCAAACGAGAGGCTATCAGACCTATTGGCAGAGGAAAATGCAGATTAAATACAAATAAAAGACCGAGAGCAGGCTTGTGTAATGAGAATGAGGAAGTGCAACAAGCTGAGTAGCATCTTTGCTGTTTAATGCCATATTCCAAAGACAAATTGGAATTTTTCAAGGAAGCTGTGCTTTTCTTCTGCATTTTTTCTTTAATAAATAGCAAAAACGTTGCATATTTTCCTTAACTGAATGCACAGAACACAGCATGCTGCAAAAAGACACCATTACTGTGATCATAATCGTGATTTGGTAATCACAATTGATTTTCTTGCTCTAAGACAATCATCATCCACCATTTTGAAGGAAAATAGTGTGGCATAATTTTCCAGGAACTGTGTCTGTAATGAAGAAATCTCTGAGCCACAAAGCTAGAATCTTCTGGGTGTTCTTTCCACAGGTTTAGGGTGGGCCCCATATTAGGCATCTTACCTCCAAAAGGGACTTCTGCGTGTACATGAGAAAATGTACCAGCCTCGCAGAGAAATTCAGCTCTGGCAGAAGTGGTTCCAGTGAAGTTCTGCCTGACCACACCAGAAGTGAGTTTTACTCCCTGCTATTAATTCGGGGGTTCAGTCTGTGTACTGCATCAAAATGCTGCCGCGTGTGCTCTGAGAGCTTCCAGTGAGCCAATCTCCTTAGAGCAAATGGTAAAATGAAGTGAGGTGTCAATCATTCATAAGTCTCATGTATTTATATATAAAGCTGGGTAGGAAATCTGATGGCATATTAGAAGTAGTTCCACTTAAAGAAGGAAAAAAGGAATGAAATCTCTGTTGATTTTTTTTTTTTTTCTTTCAGTTTGGAAAAAGAAGTCTTTTCATAAACATTCTGGACACTGTAGTACACACTTTTGCACTATTTCCTTTCTCTAGTGATGAATGAAGATGCTCAATTCCAAAACCTCTAAAGCACAGACAGGTTTGCCTATGACTTTTAAATTCAGATTTAGGTAAGGAAGTCCAATTTATACGAAGCTGGAGAGGTTTTGTTAATACCAAGCATATCTGAATATGCCTGTCTTTGTACCTTTGCAGGTTTTCACATTGCCTAATATGATGTTCGTCATGGTTTTAATTTTTCCTCAGAATGGCTCTTTTATGTCTGCTCTTTACCATCCTTGCCAGAGTCATCGAGCACAGGAAATTCAGTATCTACAAGATGCAGAAACTGCTTTCTTCCTTGCACTCGTGTAATAAGTAATGGATGGTTTTAAGAAAGGATCTTTACTCTGTGCTTTACCTATCCATGTGTAGGATTTTGATTTCATTTGAAATGAAAGGCGTAAACCTCAGGTCTGAAAACTAATAGAATTTCTGCATTTACCTGCTGATCCATAGCCTTTAGGTTAGATTGTGTGTCAGCCAGCAGTCAGCTTGTTGAATGAAGCAATACTTTAAAACTAAAATGAAAAGATTTCTGTTATATGTAGCCTGACACCAGATATGAAGGCAGATTTCTGGTGGCTTATTATTGGAAATATTTTCCAGTGTGTCTGATAAGCAAGACTGAACAAGCCATAGGAAGTAGACCCAATCAGATAATGCTGACTTGCAGACCACAAAAAAGGGAAGAAATATATTTTGACTAAGTGCTATGCCTCCTCTTGTCAAGACTGAGGACAAGATGGGTAGTGTAGTGGCAAAGGGCACTGTATGGATCAAGGAGTAAACCTGCTGGTTTGTAAGTGTGGCTGTTGCATCAGCCTGCTTGTATTTATTCGTTGTCTGTATTATGGAAGAGCTTGAGCGAGCTGGAGGTCTGGAGATGGGGCGTGTAAGGACTGGGACAACATCAAACTGGATCAGCTATTTATTTGTCAGTAAGTCTTGGTATTTTGGGAGGACTTCAAAGGACTTTAAGATACAGCCTTGTGAGGAGAGTCCCCATAGAGGATCAAATACTGTATTCTGATCGTACTCTCAGCCCATGCTCATCTTCATGGAAACACATTTGAACACTGGGGTTGGTCACAGAATGAGCAAACTCTCAGTATGATTTGAGAAGCATTAATGATGTTGCAGGATGGGGGACAAAGGAAGGTCTTCTAGAAATGGGCTTGGAATGAGTTCCCAAAGAACTGAAGCAAAAAGATTCCTTTGTTATTTCCATGCCTAGATATGAAGTGGTTACCACAGATTCAGATATTTAACACAGCTTTGTATCCTTTCATCTCTTCAGATTACATGTAGATAACAGATTATTTCAAATACAAACACAGTGCCATGTTCATATTGCATGACAAACATGCATACTTTTATTTGTTGGCCTGAACTCCCTCTTTTTATTATTCTTAACTGTTGCTGGAAGATTCTCTTAGTTCTTTTTCTTTTTTTTTTTTTTTTTTTTTAAGAGCTCATCCCTTGGCTTTGTATCTTAAATGTCTCTGCCCAGGGGAAAAGGAATTTAATTGCATAAAACCTACTTTGCAGTGATTTTTCCAAAGACCTACTCTAAAGTTTTAAATGGATTGAGTGCCTCTCTAAGTATATTCACATTCATACATGTCTGGAGTAAACATGCCATCTGGGGCTTCTGCTTTATTTTTCTTACTGTATATTTGGAATTCAAAATAAGGTTTATTTTGTGAGGAAAAATCAATAAATCATTTCAGTTGTCCCACACTTTGTATAACTAATTGTAATTGGTATAATGTCTTTGTTGGCAAGGGCTTATCAGGCAAAAAGCGTGAAGAGGCAGAGAAAAAGCCTCATAAAGAATGATGATGTTTTGTAAAGTGAATTGTGACGCTATCTCTGGTTTTGTGTGTGATTGAACTCTTAATTTTTAGTCTGGTATTCCTTCCAGCAATGTAGCTACAAGTGTTACCTGAGGTTCTTTGCAATGTAACTATATCACAGATTTTTAGCAGTTTTAAATTTCACAGTTTGGTGCCAAAAAGATGTTGTCTTGAGTCCTCTACATTGTAATAAGCGGGATGTAGTTTCTAGCTGGAATGAATGAGCTTGTTTGAATGTTGGTTATGCAAATCTTTTAGAGTTCAGTTATCTTTAATGTCCTGAACTTTAATGTATAGGGAGAAGCAACAGGGAGCTGACCAGAGGATTAGTCCAATAATTCTTGAGTTTACTTTCTCCCAGCTGCCATTTGTAGTTACCCTCCTGCAGTCTATTCAATGAATATGGGAAGAAAATACTCTGAAATTGTCCAATGCTGAAGAAACTATGCGGTGGGTGAGAAGGGAATCTACCCTGATCCATAGATTCTTTTCATGTGAGCTTCTCTGTGACAGACTTCTGTGTTTCTGATTTGTTTGCTATATCTTGCTTTTTTCTAAAGGCTGCCGTCTGAGAGGAGAAGAAATGCACCATTCTTTGTCTGTTCTGCCAAATATGTCTGTCTGCAATCAAGGTGCTGCCTTCAGTGTAAATATTTGTGTCAGTGGCTGCAGACATTTCACCTTTAGAAGACCCTGCTGCATAAATGTAGTGGCTTTTTGGTGACAGAAGGGGAAAGACAAAAGCTGATCTTGCATGTCCTGAGGATTTGGGACCCTATATTTCAAATGGGTCTTTAATTAGACCTCAACCTTTGCTGTCCACAAAGTGCATCAGCAAGAGGTGCTCATCAGAAAGCCAGCTGCTGTGTAAACAGAGCAATGGAGAAGGCAGGGGAAGTTTCAGCAGCTCAGAGGTTAGGATTATTTGCTTCTTTCTAGATAGCTGGACAGAAATGAGTTAATTAAGAAAGCAGTGAAAGACCAGAGACATTTCTATGGAATAGAGAGAGTAAGCAAGCCCCTAATCTTGATACTAAACAGCACCACCATACCTATGTATGCGTGTGCGTTTCATTAAATTGTATGTCAAAAACAAACAAACAAAAAGTAAAAGGGAACACAAATATTTTGTTCCTTTCTTACTTCAAGGAAAATTTAATCTGGAGAAAGTTACAGTAGTAAAAGGGAAGGCAACATCTTTGTTAATTAGCAGTTCATCTTCAAAGCTTGACTGAAGGGTTACATTATGGCCTCTTACATTTGAATTACAATTCAGACCCACAGAAGTTCTATTTTCACCTTTTTGTTTCCACACCAGAATAATTTGTCTGGATTTAAGATTTCATTTTTGCTAAAAATACTGGTGTTCCGTAATCTAAAATTAGCCTTTTGGTTTGTGCACATAGGCAGTGCAGAGAAGAAAACTGTGGCTCTGGATGCAGTTTCAGAGAATGTGGCTTTGTAACACAATGCAGGATTGTAGGAAGTTTCTACGGAACGGTACGAGAAGGTCTGGCATTTATTTTATTCCGTTCTACCTGCCATGCTTGGTGGAGAGACTTTCACATGCTTATCAAGTTACTACCTATACACATGCCTTAAGTGTAAGGGAGGAAATGCCCATATGCATCTGTTCCCTGTGAGAACTGGGGCTATGTTCTCCAGAGCATCTGTTTCTCTTGTTGTTTGACAGTTAAGCTCATTGAGCCACACGTGGGCGTATAGTGCCTTGCACAGCTACTGTAATGTAAATAATCAGTGAGTAATTTAGCAACAAATTAGGAATTAATTTTAGAATACCTGGAAACGCTGTTATAGACACCACAGCTGGGGAGAGACAAGTTGTTGGTAGAGGGCTACATGCTGACGAAGGCCTTATCTGTGGGCTTTGAGTTCTCTTTTTTTAGTGAATGTTTTCTCTTCAGAAATGAAACTCCCCGTGAATATTGGCTGGCCCTCCATAAGCTTTTTTTGGATGAGCACCATCCTGATGATAAGCAAAGTTCTTGGATAAATGTGAAATGACAAAAACGTACCATTGCCATCCCTTCCATGTTAACCTCAAAGAGGCTGCGACTGAACTAACACAGTGACTGCTGACTAGGGAATTTAAAAGGGTATCAGCTGATGTGCATCAGTGTGGTTTCTACCAACCGAGTGTCTGCTCCAGTGTTCTCCCCACTGGAACAGAGTTAGGATACAACCTCATGCTAGCTGCTCTTTCATTTTCACCTTATCAGTAAAACAAAACACCTTTATAAAAGCCTCTGCTCACATCCCAACATCATACATGCACAAAGAGCACCTTTAGAAAGTTGTTTCATATTTTTGCTTTAATCATAACAAAACAAAACAAAAAAGCTAATAGAAAATGTTTTTATGAAAAATGTAAGCTGCTTTCAGGCAAGGTTAGATGAAGTTACTTCAGTATCTTGGCTTGACAAGGTAAGGGCTAATCAAGAAGTTTCTTCTATAGTCACCTACAATAGATTTGAGTAAAATATGCAGCTAGGAGTAGTAAGTGCCCTTTAATACCAAAAGAACAGGGTGGGAAAGCCTGCTTAATTAAATCTCTTCAGGGATCCTGGATTAACTGCAGCTCTCTTTAGTTTACATCATCCCTGGAGAAAAATGTGCAGACCCAGGACAGAAAATATTGATTTAAATGTAGATGCAGGAAAAAGTGACTGTTGTCTTTTTTTCTTCCACTTGGCACACTTTAGAGGTTTGATTCATTTTTGGTTACAAAGGATGAAAATCAAAATCCTTCTCTAGTCCCTTTCATGCTGTGTGAAAATGTTGAACCAACGCAGCGGTACCACGGTTGAACCAGAAGAGTTGTGTTTCCTGATAAACTCAGCCGTTGTAAGGGTGGAGTGAATTTTTCTCTGGTGATTTTTGAAGAGAAAGATGGCTGTGTAAAGATTCCAACAGCTTAGCCCTCGAATCTGCTTATGTGAATTTAGTTTCCCCTTCTTCCAAACATAATTGCAGTGTCTGCGGAACCTCTTCTGACTTAAACATCCATGTGCTCATCGCCGAAATCCAAGTGGAGATGTGTGGAGCCATACACATCTCCTTCTGCACAATACACCTCCAGCGGTTCAAGGTTACTGGTAATCATGCATGAACTGCAGGACTTAGATCCAAGTGGCAACTGGAAACAGGGCACTTTAAAAGTTACTGTTACCCTTCTGTGATTCTATGATTTTGTGATTCTGTGAAAAGGCATCTTCTACTAATAAGTTGAGCACATGCAATAGCACAGGCTGTGTCCCAGACCACAATCTCTATTTAAAAAAAAAAAGGGAAATAATTCTTGATTCAAGAGAAATCAAAAGAATACGTATTTCTGGAAACAGGAGGATTAGAGAAGGGAGTGAGGGGGAGAAGAAAAGATTGGGATTGGGATTTACTATTCTGTAACCAGTTTGCGCCAAGAGCACAATTTGTATCTGAAGTCAGTGCAAGCTGCAGAAGCCCAATAGCTGTAAAAAATATATTTAGCTAGCAACTCTTGTTATCTATGGGGGATGCCATTCGACTTGAAAAGATTAGCACAGGTTTTCTTTCACAAGACTCACCTCAAAATAATACATATTTATCTCAACCTGTATCGGCTGGAAGGCAAGGTTTACAATTCTAATTCTTTAGTCTTGTTTCTTTCCCGTGTGCTTGCAGCAAGCTGGACCTCTATGATTACTCTTGATAAACAGGAATTCTCCTTTTCTTCGCTGAGTTCAGCAGCTCAGACATCTGAAGGAGCTCTCTCTGCCTGAATGAAATAACTGCCTTCTCTTGTTGCCTGGGTTCACAACTAAGCTGAGATGCATCAAAGTCAGGTCAAGAAATCAGAAATAAGGAATCTACAGAAGCCTGGGCAGCAGAAGTCAATTTCTTTAAGCTGCCTTGGGTTTTTTTCCCCTCTTTGTTTCAGGTTTCCATGCGGATATTGAAGAGATCAGAGAAAGAGAAAAAAGAAATAAAAAACACGTACACAACACAAAGATTGGAACTACAGGCATAAATTACATACCCAAGCAGATGCTGCATGGATTTCAGTAATTGCCATAACAGATTCTTCCATATTTCTAATATTGTTTTTGCCTGTCTTGCCAAAAATTGTAAATAGTAAGTCAAATAGTTGGTTTTGTTTGTTTTTAAATTAGATGCGGTTAAATTCAAAGCCATCATTTTTTCTGTTCCCTTTTGTGATTACTCAGAAGTGTCTTTCCTGTTGTTTTTTTTAAGGCAATTTTGATATGGAATTTATTAATTGTTACATCTTTTTTTTAAAGTCAGATTGCGAGGGGCGATTCTCATGGGCTAGTTTGTGACCTAGGACTAGCTTTTACTGCAGGTTTGCAGCAAATTCATCTGAAATGGACTCTCATCCTCTGTGTTCCACTGATGCAGTTTTAATATAGATAGAAAAGCTAGACTGCGGGAGATTAATTGGATAGTATGCTACCTGAATGCAGTTTATTTTGGGGATACACAGTAAGGATGATAGTAAGTTTTTGAGGTGGCAGGAGTGCATCACTTCTCCATTCCCAGGTACATCTTGCTGGGCACAGCCACTGTCTGAATCGGGAATGTGCTGTTCATAATGCATTCCACTTGTTTAAGCTTTGCATAAAACCATACATGATGGATAATAAAACATCTGTCCTTATATAAATGTTTCACTTTTCAGAATGACCTGAAGCACCATGTGAGCTTATGAATGTGTGAAGCAGCCTGCTCACTGCTGGAGGGGCATGGTGTTTATTATTAGATGTCCTGCCTCATTACGGAATGCAGAGCAAGCACACGCGTGCACATACACACGTACAAAAGAGTAATAATGATAAACAACTGCCTAACAGGTATCTTTATAATGCAGAAATAGCAACCATTTCTACCAGGTGAAATCAATTCTCTGTGCTTGCGTCGTCATTGCTCTTCTTGTGCTCTTTTTTTTCTGCAGAAAGTGTATAATGAAACTATTAACAACAAAGCACTGAGTCTTACAGAAAACAGAATTAAATCTGGCCTAGTGCTAATACTCTTCAGCATTTAGAGTCTTACCCTTCCCCTGGACCTAATGTGCTTCCTTTTTTCCTCTCAAGAAAACAGCTTTCTGTCATGAGAAGTGTATGTGCTTCTCAAAGCAGAGGTGCTAGGAAAATGAGCCTTGCAGTTCTGTCAGAGGCGGGGGCATTCTTCTTCCAGCTCGTTCTAATCTGTCATTTACAAGTATACTTTTGATATGAAGAGGAAGGCATAGACCAAACCTGGGACTTGGGGAAGGTGGGCGTTCAATCTGGCAAAGAGGAAGAGTTGTTCGGCAGCGATACTCAGAGGTGCTTCCTCAGAAAGATAAGTACGATGGTAGCATGAATTTGGTTAGTATAGAATTAAGTAATGGATCACCGGTGTGTGCTGGTGGGTAAATTTTCCATATCTTTAGTTGTAATGAAACATACTGTTATTTATCGATGCAATAACCCAGGGTGTAAAAGAGCTGCTTGACTTTAGCAAGGGAGAGCAGAGGGGACACGGACCTACTGCCCTCATTGCTGAGGGTTAGTCAGAGATGAGGCTGGCACAGGGTGAGTGGCAGAGAGCCAGGCAAGCCCAAAGTGTATTGATCCCCTTCCAGAAGACTAGCGGTGTCTTGATGCACTGGGGATACAAGTACCCGAGATGCATCTACTGGAACACAGCCTAGGCTGATCTTGACACAGTTCTTGAAAATTTTTCTATTTCTTTTGAATTATTTTTACGCATCTCTTAGCATGTTGGAAGGACAGCTCACATTATGAAGCCTCCACTCTGTGGATTACAGGGTTCTTAGTTTGTTTAGACCAATACCCTAATTAATAGTTATTTATTAATCAAGGAGCCTGACAAACTGCTGCATTTAAATAAAGCTGCTGGTGATTCAGTAGTTGGTGAGAGGGTCATCTGAGGATTAGAGTCTATAAACAGCCTTCAGGAAAAGATAAAAAATTTTTGTCAATTAATTGGCCTGGAGAATCTTGTCATTTCAATCTCTCATTGTTGAATTTCATTTTACTGCAGTATTTTGAAATGAAGCAAAAAAGGAAAAGTGTCTAGTTAATGCTTTTGGCAAGCTCTCTGTTACTTAATAGCTTCTTGAAGCCCTAAATTTCTTCATTCTTCATCTTAATTAACCCTCTTAATTGACCTTCTGTGCTTTCTAATTTCTTCTAGTAAAGAATTAAAAAATAGGCTTATAAATTCTTTTCTGCAGTCAGATTGACACGAAAATGCTGGTCTACAGATCATCTCCACCTTAACAATGTTTTTTACTTTTTTACCTCTGAAGTCCCCACTGGAAATTACAGTCCATTGAACCATAGAGCTAGAATTGATTGTGCACGTAAAAAATCCTGGATCAATGGAAGAAAAAAAAGAACATCCTGGGTTCTACAGTAAAATTCGAACTCAAGTGACAACAAAACTTTTACTCAATTTGAACTCACCTGCCCTTGGTCATTATGAAAATATTTGGTGTTCCTCCATTGTCCCCTGATAAGAGAGAGAACTAGGTTTTTCTTCATTTAGCCAGCATCAAAGCATGGTTATAGATGTCTAGGAAGATTAATTTCAGTCACCAACTTTTTTTATGGGGCCTCTATCCCATCTTCTTTATATCAGTTTCTTATGCTTTTTATAGAATATTGGAAAGCTAAGGCTAAAGAGCCCTGTCTGTGTGCTTTTACTTGTCATTATTTTTTTTATTAAAGCTTTATGTATCACACATTACAGTTCTAGCAGTCCTAAATGTGTTTTTTCACCATTTCCTTCAAAAAGGTAGAAGGTAAGTCTTGTTTTTAAGGTGTGAGAAACTATAATCAGTTCTTCCTACTGGAGTTTATGGAAAGCATTACTAAAAATGCAAATTCTCTGTTTTGAGACTTGAAACTTGCAAATAACTATTAATCTTGGAGCTTACTTTTATATTCTGAGATGAAAGAATGACATTTTAACTACTTAAACCTTCACTAAAAGCAAGATAGGCAAGCATATATTTTGTTTCAAGCATCTTAATTAAGTTGATTCCATTGGTCTTTTCATGGATTTGCCTACGTGCTTTTCTGAAATGCTGGATGGTATTTAGCAGAATGAATTACATCCTGATAAATAAGGTTTCTTTAAGAATCCAAATAATGTAGGAAGTATGCAAAATAAGCTTTCATTTTCCAATAAACAGACAAAGTAACTTGTTGCGAGCATTGGCTTTTTATTGCTGTAGCCAGCTGTAAATCAGGGCTTGAAAGCCAAACCATCTTTTCAACTGCACTTCTTGAAAAATGGTGCATTAATTTCTCCTGAGCTGTTGAGACAATTTCTTGCCTGGGTCTGGTGCCCTGTTCATTTTAGGGTATGAAAAAAAGTCACTGTGAGCGGCAGGGAACAATTTTGGATTTGCTGCACACACCTATATCACAGTAGATTGACCTATAGTAGCTCTACGGATGATGTTTAACAAACTCTTGTTTTCCTTATTTTGTGACTCATGTCCTCCTTCCCTCGGATTTGAGCAGTAGCATAGCTTCACGCTACCCAGAAATGGACAATTCTGTTCTTTTCAGTGTGTGAAATTTGAAATTTGAATGCAGTTAGAATAACAGAAGAAACTCTTTCTAATGAGTCTCAAAAAGCCCTGGCCAAAAAACATGTAAAACTCTCCTGTAGAGAAAGAAATTGAGTGCACAGTGTTAGCATAATAGCAAGGGCTGAGACATTGCTTTGCACTATGGTTTTATGGGATGATATTTTAAAAGGTATTCAGAGATTTATGACTTTTTCGGGACAGCTAAAATTGTTTTCACATTCCTAATATTGCTTTCATTAGAATGTTGAAAGTATGCTTACGGTATCAGATTGAATTCTGAGGTGTTACCAAATCATCCAGAATCCCCACTGCTTAAGTATATGCCCTTGCATCCCTATGCATCTTCACAGGAAAAAATGGGAGGAATGCAAGTGCTTTGTTTTAAAGTATATAATCTGTATTCTGTCATGTACTTCATCTCCCAAGGAGGGTATCTGGGAACTCACTCTGCTGTTTTTATTTATCCTGCCAGTGTAGTGTATAGATGAGAGGACTAAGGTCCAATGGTGTTAAAGCAAGACACGAAATATTGATTAATTCTATTTTTAAATTCCTTTGCCTCCTGAGTACAGCAAATTTCAGATGCTAGTGTCAATATAGTACTCTCCAATAAACCTCCATTATCAGAAAGGTCCTGATATTCATAGTGTTCTTATAAATAGTTATTATGATTCTGAATGGCTTTAAAAGCTCAAGGCTGATGTTCTTCTGGTGCAAGAGCAGAAAGCAAGTCAGAAACAATGCAGCTTTTCATCACAGCAGAATGTTACTCTGAAATACAACATGAGTTGGATTGGGAATTCTCTTTGGTAGACAGTAGCAGAACATTCTGTTTGAAGAAATTAAGATCCTAATGAGGCTGTAGATAAACAGCCGGAGTTTTGTGGCTATAAAGGTGTCAAGAAGGACAATTACGGTTGGTGTCCACCTAATGAAACACCAGTATTTGACACCCTGCCTTTTGTTCCCACTTGTCATTCTTCAGTGCTAACTTAACCCTTTATTTACCGTTTCCAGAACAGTCCTTTTACAAAAGCAGCTACACCTATCCTTAGGAGTTTCCTCAAGGGAAAGGACAGTTCAGGAAGCTTAGGGATAGAAGTTCACACCAGCTAACCCACAAAGGATGATAGATGTGGCAAGGAAGAGAAAATATAACCCAATTACTTGCAGTGTTATTGAGTACAGTAAAACTCTCTGGGAAATAAGGTAATTGTTTTTCACTACAAAACCCCCAGGATTTGTTTAAACTGGAGTGTACCAGACTTTCTTTAGGAATATAAAGGTCTTGGAGCTTTTCTACTATCCATAATAAAATATATTCATTGGAGAAGGAATTTGAATCTCAGTTCTGTATGTGTCAGGTAAATGTCATTATAAAGGTTGTACAAGCACTTTTTTACCCATCATCTTAATTAGTATTTGATCAAACTTCAGCAAGAAAGAGCAAGGAAGTAACAGAGAATCTGAGCCAAAACCCACCGATTGGCCGATTTACCTGAGAGGCAGGAGAGTGTAGTATGTTCTTGCTCTGAACCAGCAAGAAACACCTGAGTTTGCTTCCTCTGTCTCACAGGAAATTTGGGGTTTATAGGCCGGATAAGATGCTCTATGTTTTGGGGGTGGTTTTTTTTTCCACATGAAAGCTTTATTCCTACCCCAGGATGAAAATGTTTTCACAAGATTTTGTTGATGGGGATAACTGAGTTGCACATAGGTCTGCTTGGGGATTTTTGCAGCAAAACCTAATTGTGTGCAAACTTTAGGCTATTTTAACTTATGATGGAGAACAGACTGCTCCCTGCTGTACCCAAAAGCTAAGACCCAAAAGATATGACATGAAGGTAAATTATCTGCTCCTCTCGCATTCTCTCAAACAGAACCAACACTGGGGCTCTACTAAGATGGCTTTGTACCTTATCTGCTGTCTTTCTTTGGAAATTGGGCAAGTTATTTATAATATTAAGTATTTTCACTGATTTCAGTCAAACTGAAAGCAGTAAGTGCACAAAGTTAGCATCCATCTGTCTGTAAGCAGTGAGGACTAAGTGTGTTCTTATTACTTATGAGGTTTTAAAGCAGTTAAGTCTTGCTTGCCCAGGTTACATGGCTAGTCCCAGTCTTCCACTGGTAATGCTTGTGTGAGTAAAGTGAACAGGATTTGGTCTGCAATTAACAATGGGTGCGTTTGCTCACATAGCCAATGTGTGAACCAAATCCTTCCACGTGTGATTTGTTCACATTCGTGCAGGTAATACTTCTGGAGTATAACGAAGGCTGTCGGTCTGAGCGCTGTCCTCTTGTGGTTTTCTGTCTGCTATGTTATCTTACAGAATGATAACACAAACATACGTAACGGGATATGGACAGGACTTTGGTTTCCAAAGCCTTCTATTAGATAGTTTCCTACCTAAATGTCTTTAAAAGTTTGATTAACATGTGAATTTTCAAGCTGAGAATAGCCCACTGCAGATTAAGCCTTTTCTTGTGGGAGGGGATGGTACTTATTCACATGCACGCAGCACAAACACCACCAGCAGTTTGGTTTTTGGTTCACTATGTCTCATTTTATACACTCTACTAATTGCTATCTTTCAGATGTAAAAATAAATGATTTTCTGTCTTATGAGAGATGCATTGTTTGACTTCACATATTTAAGGTGGTATTTTTTCTGTGGACAATAGCTTGAGGCCCCAAGCTGGAAGAATGAGAGTATATCTATAAATAATTCAAAATAATTGTAGGGTTTTGACAGAATGTCAAGTTGCTTAATGCCTTTTGTCACAGGTGGTAGATTATATTTCTTTGATAAAGTGTTGATAATTTCTCGCTGCAATTTGTTTTCTGTATGTTGTATTTTTACAGAGTCCAGTCAGGTTCATACCTCAGTACGGGTTGGTTTACCTTAATTTTGGCTATGGATGCCTGCTATGGAATTCACGTCTATGGGATGATAAATGACACCTACTGCAAGTAAGATCACAGGAAATTATTTTCATGCATCTAAAATTCTGAGGTCTTCTCAAAATTTCACAATTGATTTTAATATCATAAATCCAAATAATGGGTCAGGCAGTCATTTCCCAGTGTTTTGCCTTGATGTGACACTATTGTCTGCATACTTAGTCCCGATAGGCATTTGTGGTTGATAAAATAAAAATATTTACAAAATCTAACATCAGATGTCACAAGGAACTATTTTTAATCAAAGATCTTTTGCAGTTTCTGAATAAACTGGCAACAAAGTATGTTGATACTCTTGACAAAATGTACTTACTCCTAGTGCTAAAACAAATCTATGTAGGAAATAATATAATAGTTCTCTGAATACCAAATACATCTGGAACTGAGAGAAAGTGATTAGCCCAGGATACCTGAAATTACATTTCACCACCATTGAGCAACCTGCTTGAACTTTCTAGGTTATATATTGCTTCCTTTGAGTAGTAGGGGGTTTCTAATTAGATAATAAAACAAGTCCTGTGAGCTTTATCACAGTAAACTGACATAAATTCCAACCAACTATTGTTAGTGACCTTACAGTGACAATGGATTAATCCTACTGTCAGAATTATAACCCTAAACACAATTTTTAAAAGTTCAAGTTAAATGCTTTAATCTACAGTGTATGATAGTAAAATACAAAATGAACTATTTCTTATTCAGAAAAGCAGGGAATGTCATAAACAATGTATGATACTAGTGCAAATGTATTCTTCTGCACCTAGGCTGCTTCGAGTCTTGCATGTAAACGGTCCAGGGGGTCCTCAGCTCCTAAAGCCTTTGCGTAGACCCTCACTCCACAGTCTCTTTTATTCCAGTGTGGGACTCATTCCTGGCAGACCCTAAAAAAACCCAACCAAACAAACCCAGGCATTTGAGTCAGAGCTGTTTAATTAGGCTATCTTAACATTAGAGGCTGACTTTTTAGAACTTGCAGATCTCACTGACTGAGTCATCCAGATGGAACGAACATATGTTGTTCTTTGTTTATGAAAACACACTAGGTGCCCCGAGATGAGGGGTGGCAGGACTAACGTTGTCCTCGCAGAGTTCAGCAAAGCTGGCATTGCAACGTCCTGATGTAAAACCAGTAAACAGCACGATAGCACTTCAGTCTGTTGGCATCAGAGAAGGATGGGCTTCCTTAAAGCTGCAATTCTGACTGCATTATGTACCTATAATGTACATTATTCTTATAAGTACCTTATTCAGGCAGTTCAAGAACAAGTTTCAAGAGCTGGGACTATCCAATGAGAAGTCTTTGCTTAGGAATGGAGCCTTATGGACTGAGCCAGCCCATCAGCTTGTTACTGACTGATAAGATCAGTTTGTGTTGAAAGATACACTCAGCTTCATTTTCTATAGGAAAAATCATAGAAATCATGAGGTAATGAAAACCCTCATACAATTGAGCAAAGGACTTCAGGTGCTGATGCGTGGAAAGGATTTCATGTAATTTTGGTGCTGTATATATTCATGTTTTTCTTGGAAACAATACTTCAGTGTATGTTTGGTATTTTTTTTTCCCTAGGTCAGAAGGCTTTCGGAAAGTTCCCTACCACTACTACGAGCCAGGAAGAGACGAGTGTGAAGAATACTTTCTGCATGAAAATGCTCCATATGGAGGCCATAGGTTTATCACAGAAAAGAAAGTATTTGCTAAATGGGCCAAGAAACACACAATAATATTTACACATCCCAACTGGACAGAGTCTTGATACTGGTTTTCATAACTCTCCCTTAACAGCATATTACAAAAATATCTCAGTTTACAATAATTTTGCTTACATCTGGCTGGCCTTTCTCAGCCTACGTAACACTAAACTAAACACTAGAAGACAAAGAGGGTGATGGTTCAGCTGTTAAGCAAAATTTATCATCTGTGGAAGGCAGACAAATTGTTATTTCTTAGGGTTTTACTCCACACAATGCACTTTATTCTTTAACTGGATTTTACTTCAAGGCAGTAGCAGTTAAAGACAGGTGAGATTTCCTGTATATACAGGTGCACACAGAGAACATGGTGGTACTTTAAAACTTGTCCATCACCTTAGTTAATTAAAATTAGTATTTGCAAGCTCATTTGCAGCACTAGTTCCAATTGTGGTATTAGAAATTTTCCACAAAAAGAAATATGAGAAAAAATATAATCCTCCAAAGTCTGTGAGTAAATTTAAAAAACCACCTGAACAGATTGATATGTGTGAGAGAAAAACTAGAGATGAGCCAAACATGGTTCTTGAACTGTAGGCAGCTCTTGCATGAGAGGATAGTATTTACCCGAGGCCTCCAGCTAACGCATAGCTTCTGGAATGCAGCTTCCTTCCACCCTGGTCAGGCTGCACCACCTCGGATGATGTGTTTTGTACTTTTTGAGGCCGTTGTCTGACAGTTTAGCTCCAGCAGCATGGCATTCAGCAAAGATTGTGTTTCACAGCCCCTGCCGAACCTTTGGCTGCTGTACAAAGCCTGCTGTCGGTAGCCAAGCTGGTTAAAGTTGTCTCATGAACATCTCCACTTACTCCACTTGTGCCTTTGAGTTTCTCCAACACCCAAACACTAGTATTTTAACAGTATTTCCCGTGCAGCCATCATACTTTAAGTCTCCAGTTTCTCTATCTTTAAAAATGGGATATTATCTACCTACCTCACGAGGGAGTTGCAAGGATTAATTTTAAGTCCATAAAGCACTTCCCTGATGAGGAATGCTACAGAGCATTTATTCTCAACACAAAAACAACAGTACCTGTTATTTATTCTTGTCTGTTGGGTGTTTGAAGAAAGTGACAGCGTGTCTGGATCCGATGGCGAATTGTTCTGTGCATCTGCTTTCCTACTGAGAATAATTTGTAATACTGAGCTCTCTCAGCTTGCATTGCTTCAGATGGAGTTGAAAGAACTCACCACCTCGCAGTATTATCTGCACATCAAGAGGCAGTTCAAGAATTCTAAAATAGACTCATCTCTAGTTGAAATGTGTATTTCCAAGCTTACTCTCATGGAAAGTTTTCAGCTGCATCAGGCTCATTTGTAACATGACTGCAATTCAACTACACATGTGGGGTTTATTTAATCTGTATTTAAATGAATGCTTTAAGTTTAGAATGTGTCCTACAAATATTTTAACATCTGGAATGTCAGATTCAACACTGTAATAGCCAATACTGTGAACACTTGAAAGAATGATGTGTGGAACGTGACACACAGGGTTTACTCACACTACTTAAACATTAACCAACAGGAAACTTTGTATGCTTTTGTAAATCATGAAAAGGGGAAAGTAAAAAGCTATTTTTACATGTAAGTATTTGTATACTGACTATTTCCTATTGTATATTTGTATATATAAATCTATATTTTATATGTTCATGGCATATATATTCTCTCATCAGCAGTTGCAACTCTTAGGAGGGGGAGCAAATCTCTTCACCAGTGTTCCTTCTGATCATTTGTTTCTTCTTCCTGTTGGTAGGTGATGCCAGGGTGTCATCTCTCTTGCCCCTTCTATTTTCCACTGTAAATGCAGCTTTCTGGTTTTATTTTTAATATAGCTCAGCTTTCACTGCTTACCTTAGTGCTGTGAGTGTGCATGCTGGTTGTCAGACAAAGGCTAGGTCCTGGATACACATCTATATTCAAATACAGGCTCAGTCCCAGACTTCTTGCATGGCTTGATGTCTCACCTTCCTGTTTGGAAAAGAACAATAGTATTCTCCTACTCCTTGCCCTGACTGACTTTCTTGTAAGCTCTTGAGGCAGATATTCTCCTTTGCAATGTATCGGTATCATGCCTTGCAAACATGGTACCCAAAGTGTCTGAAGGCTACAGGCAGTGCTATAATATACAAATAATTTAAATGTGGCTGCTTCTGGTCCCTGGAGTTTAAAATCAATTGCTGGCTAATAAAGCATAGGATGAATTCAAGAGAGGGAGGGGTCGTGGATGAGGAGTAGTTGTAGCAGCAAAAGACAGTGACCTAGATTTATTGCCATATGCACATGCATCTTTTCGGTTCAGATGGATGGCTGGATAGATGGAAAGCTAATAAAAAAAAATCTGTAATGCAGGATTTGAAGAATGCAGGACAGTCAGAACTAGGGAGACTGTTCCACACATATTGTACAGGGCAGCCTGGGAAAACCTATAGCTCCCTTGGGGGAAGAGGAGCTGTAAAGGAGAACAGCAGTCAAATTGAACTTGTATTTGGAGGGTCTTGGAGGTTAATAGAAAGTTACTATGAAAGGGTTGCACGTGGAAGTGCAGTTGGGCTGGACAGGCTTACACGAGAAGCATCCTCATGAAGCCCAGTCTTACCCCCCAGCAAACAGAGCATAAGGATTCTGCCCGACTTGTGTTCACATGCAAGGCAGTTTTTAAGCCTGAGAAAGTTTTTAGGATAATTAAGATTTGCCAAATCACCATAAATCTGTCATAAAATATGTGTTTCCTACTGAAGCTCCTTGTAGAGTGCCGCCTGCTGTAGGTAACAACATCTCGTGCAAAGGCTAGTTAAGAAAAATACAGCTCTAAGAACAGCTAAATGTACAGCAAAATTGAGAACATCATTAGAGTGCAGTTGTCACAAAGCAAGTATAAGTGTTGCTCTCTGCTTGAATTTCCAGTAAGAGCAGATCCGCTTTTGGAAACATTGCAGCAGGCTTCATTCACACTAGAGTAAATGAACATCAGTTCCCTTATTTAAATGAGCTGTCTTTAGCATAAAATAAACACATATTTGCATGATTTTTCTTATATGAGTAAGGAACTGTGACCACCGTGTTAAAAATAATTCGACAAAGGAATTACTTTGTTGAAATCTGTTAAAAATCAGCACTGCAGTACTGAAGACAGACTCTTAGTACTTGGCTGTGTAGTAAGAGACCTTGATGATTCACCTTCTGAGAGCAGTTAAGGCACCAGCTGAGAATCATTTATTAATTCTTTAAAATAAAGCCTACTACAGTTTACCTGAATGTAATCAGATCCTAATTGCTTATTCATTCAAGCAGTCCTATTTTAATCAACTACTCATGTGGATAAAACAAGCAAGGAGTTTACCTGAGGTTTTCAGAGTAGGTCTTCACATTGCTGTTAATAGAGGAATACTCACAAATGATTTGGCACTGTTTTTGCCATTGGTCAGATAAGTAGTCACCAAATGTTTTCTTTTATAATTTAGATTTTAAAAATACACTTTCTGAAGGGGGAAGAAAAAAAAAAAAAGGCATTTATTGTTTAGCTTGCTGTAGGCTTGGTTTTACTAAATGTTTAAATTTTAATAAGCCTTATGTTTTATGTTGTATTACCTTCTGATTTAATCTTTTTTTCATGGGG
>JANHGN010025282.1:113421-169622 GCA_024605025.1 Megaceryle maxima | reverse complement strand
GGAAAGGAAAGGAAAGGAAAGGAAAGGAAAGGAAAGGAAAGGAAAGGAAAGGAAAGGAAAGGAAGAAAGGAAGAAAGAAATGCATTTAGGTAAAATGTAAATGTTGCAAAACAGAAAAGGAGGGAGGTAGTGCATATACATATGAACCTTGTAATGTGATGTGATGAGATTTTTCATATTTTTAAAACAAATATTTCCTCTGTGTAATTGAATCTTTGACACTTCCACATTTAAAGGTAATGGAGTTTGAAATTAACTTCATCTTGTCCTTCTGAGAAATAACGGACTTCATAAATTGATGAGGAATTTCTGTGATTTAAATCAATATAGACTATGAGCATAAATTAAGATTTTGCAAAATATGGTGTATGAAGCCAAGTCCTCGACATACATTTTTTGAGTTATAAAACCACTTAGTTTAATTACGCTTCTGATGACAAGAGGGGAGCTGGGTCCATTTGCTTCCAGTTAAACCACTGTAAGAGCTGGTTCTGGAGCTGAACCATAATCATCCTTGAGGCCCAGAAAAGCATGTGCTGGAGGGTACCAGCTGGGAGAACTGGGGATTAGGCACTCCAGATGTGTGTTTTTCCCCCATGGAGGCAGAGTAGATTGGCATCTGTTTTGTGGCTATATTTTTTTCTGTGGTAAATTTCAGTATTTGTAGGAATCAGGGGATACAAACTGTTCTCTGCATCAGAGAATGGGCTGACTGCGTGCCCAGCTCCACACCCCCTGCCCTGTGCATCTCCAGCTGCCAGCCTGTCGGGGCAAAGACTTTGCTGGGGGGTTGTTCTTCAGCAACGAAGTTTCTTGATGCTTCCCGAAAGCATTCATAGGCGCTTACTTCCTGCCGAGGCTCTGAGCTCCCTGTGAATGGAAAGCAGCAAAAAAGCACAGAAGAATCCACGTTTTTCTGGAGGGAAAAAAACCCAAAAACCAAAAACAACCTAAACAAAACCAAGCAACAACAGCAACAACAACAAAAAGGTTATTTCCCAGGAAGTGAAAAAAAAACCCCAAACCTAAACCCCACCAGGGTTATTTCCCAGCTCCTTGCACACTGAGCCCTAGGAATGAGTCAGGCTTCTCAGTGCTGCCGCAGCCGGCTGAGCCGGTGTCCGCGCAGCGCCGAGTACGGCGTTGGGGACGGAGCCGGGGCCGGGCCGGGCTCTGCCGGGACCCCCCGGGGCGACTCGCCCCGGGCCATGCCTGGCCGCGGCGCTCGCGGCGACCCTTGCGGTATGCGGCTGCCTTTGGCAGAGGCACATGAAGGATTTCATTGAGTGTGAAGACAGAGAGCAGAGACAGAAAGCAGAAGGAGGCGGCTGCAGCCTTTGTAGTCGGGGAGGAATGCGGAAATGTTGAAGCACTATGTCAAACTTTTTTGAAACGGGGTCAAGTCACATTCAGCCAGCGTGGGAAAGCAAGGGGAAAAAAAAAAAAAAAAAAAAAAAAGTTGAGGAGAGGGAAAAAAAAAAAAAAGGCAGCAAGCTGCTGCTGCTCCCAGGCTGAACAGAGGCCGAGGGAGCGAGCGAAGAGAGGCAGAGCAGCGCAGCGCCGGGGGCAGCGGCGGAGCAGCGGCAGCGCCGAGGGCCGGTGCCCGAGCCCCGCACCGTCAGGCTGCGGCCGGCGGGGCTGCGGACGCGGCGCTGCAGCTCCCCGGGGGCCGTCGGCCGCGATTTTTATTTCGCGTTTTCATTTTCCCCGGGCAGCGTGAGGGCGGGAGGAGCGGGCTGAGGGACGAGTGCGAGCTGCCTTCTGCGCCAAGGTGCAGCCCGGCGGCGGCGGCAGGAGGATGCGAGCCGAGGGCGGCCGAGCCGCGGAGCAGCTACCTGTGTGGCCGGGACGGCCGCTGCCGCGACCTGCCGGAGACATCGCCATGTGAAGGGGCAGACCCCGGCCAGCTCTCCACCCCGCCTCGCTCAATGGGAGGTTTGTTTTAGGGAGGACTCACCCCCTCCCTTTCCAGCACCCCCACCCCCCCACACACACACCCCGGGGCTGAGGATTATTTGGGGATCTGGTGGCGGCGGAGGCGGCCGTGGCGCACACCAGGTAACTTGGGGCGCCCATGTGCTCCGCGCACCCGGGCCAGCGGCGTGGCCCACACGCCGCCCCACTCCCGGCCCGGAGAGTCCACGCCGCGCAGCCTCCCGCTGACGGCACCGCGGACGCGTCTCTTCGGCGCCCGGGGCCGGGGCAGCTCGCCCTGCGGGGTCGCCGCACTCCCCTCGGGGTCGGCGTGGGGGCGCTCCCCGTGTCGGGGGCCGCGGGGGAGGGGGCTGCCCTCCTGAGGAGCCGCTGGGGGGGGGGGGGCCCCCCAGCGTCCCGCCGAGCCGCCGGGCTGGGCCCCTCGGATCCGCCCCCGGAGAGGGGGGGGCCGCCGCCCCCCCCGGGGGGGGGGGGGGGGGGCCCCCCCGGGGGGGGGGGCGGGGGGGGGGGGGGCCCCCCCCCGGGGGGCCCGGGGGGGGGGGGGGGGGGTCCCCTCAGCGTCCTGCCGAGCGGCCGAGCTGAGCCCCTCGGATCCGTCCCCTGAGAGGAAGCGGGGGGACGCGGTTCCCTGCGTGTCCTTCGCCGCCATCCCCCGCCACGTGTGGGGTGCCCGCGCGGTGGGACTCGGTGCCGAGGCGGTGGGCGGGGAGGGGGGGCACCCCCGGTGTCCGGCCGTGCCCGAGGAGGGCGAGCGGTAACTTTTCACCCGGTGCAGCGGCCGCTCCGCGGCAGGCCCGTCGCCCCGGCGGCCACGCACACGCGCGTCGCCGCTGCTCGCCGCCCGGGGGCGCCCTCTGCAGCCGCGCGGGATGCGGTGCAGGATGCGTGCGGTGCGGGATGCGGAGCGTGGGAGGCCGCGGCCAGGGAGCTCCGGGAAAAGCTTTCCCTCACGGTGGTTCGTGCTCGGTGCCGGCCGGTGATGCTGCAGACTCGGAGGTGTGGGGGCCGCGGGGTTGCCCGCTGCACGGGGCGGTGCGGTGGCAGCTCTGGTGGTGGCAGCTGAAGTCAAGGGGGCAGGGTGACGCCTCCAGCTACAGCCGGGGCAAAGTGATGAGAAGCAGGGACAGTTTTTCTTCAGATTGCTCTTCTCTTCATCTACAGATGAGGTGTACAATCGGCATAAATGTGCAAAATATCTCTGGCCCTATACGTGGATTGAAGTTAGGGTGATCCCCGACTGAGCTGACTGGGGATCTTTAACCTTAACATGAAAAAATGCATATATGTAGAAAAGTGTTACAGCCCCGGAGGTGACAATATCATTATAGTATATAAATGGGCAAGGGGAAGGAAGAGCATTGATGGGGAGCTTTGTGAGGGGAGAGGATTTGCCTACAGTCCTGCAGAAAGTGTGGATGGAACTGGATGCAGAAAGAAACAATTTTGCTCTCCAGCCTCATGCACTACATGGCAGAGTGTGCTGTTCCTGAAGACCACCTTTCATTACATTGCTCTGCAAGGGACTGCCAGTCACACATGCAGCAGTAGCAATATCCACAACCAGACCCCTTGCATGTTAGTAATTTTGCTAAAATGCACATTTCTGAATCTACCTCAGCATGCAACGCTCAGAAAAATATTACGATATTCATTTAAATATATACATACTTCTCTTCCCCACAGGCGCTTTGTCAGGAAGGAATTTGTGTCTTTTGACGTGTTCATGCAGGGCTTAGCACAGAGGAGAGCAGATCAAGGCTGAAACCTCCAAATGCTATTATTTACAAATAAGTGACAGTAGTATACCATGGGATATATTTCAAAGACTCCACCATGTACACCAAAGAAAGCTCTGAGTCCTGTAGTCCTGACACAAGTTCCTGGCCATAGCTTCCTCTCACACATGCATAGTTAACTCTGCCATCCCCATCATCCACGTATCACAGGGTTGCCGTATTCAGACAGTTGCTCAGTCACGCAGCACGCTGAAGTTCTGTTGCTTTATATTGTAGCCTCCTGTGCAGGCCATGGTAACTTTGTAATGTATTAGCCCTGCGGGGATGTTGATAAATGTGTCACCCTGGTGGTTCCCCTCTTCCTTCGCACTATATTTTTGCTTTGCATGTAGTTATCTACTGTATAAGCCTAATTTATCAGTCTTTAAACAATGCAAAGTAATGAAGTAAACTAAACTTACTTTTCTTACTTGATTTGTCCTCCAGATCTAATTGGCATTACACAGACAATGCTCCCAAAGACTGTATGATAATTCTTGGTGGCCAAAGGAGGAGGCACACTGGGGCCTGTACAGAAGAGGAACAACAGAAGGACAAGAGTTTCCTACTGCCCCTCTGGCAGAGGTACCGAGTGTGTGGCCTACCTGCAACAGGGCCAAAGTACTAGTTTTCAGAAAGCAAGTGAGACCAAGAGCCACCTTGAGGCACTTGGAGCACAGGAAGAAAAGAAGCAGCACCAGCATGGATAAGGACAGCACAAACATGGCTGACCAGCAGTATGAATGTGTGGCTGAGATTGGGGAAGGAGCCTATGGGAAGGTGTTCAAAGCCCGAGACTTGAAGAACGGAGGTCGCTTTGTTGCACTGAAGCGGGTACGAGTGCAGACCAGTGAGGAGGGAATGCCGCTGTCCACCATCCGAGAGGTGGCAGTTTTGAGGCACCTGGAGACATTTGAGCACCCCAATGTGGTCAGGTGAGAAAGTGGGGCAGACGTCCCAATCAGCAGGGTCCTGGTTTTAGTGCCTGAATTGGGCAAGCTAGAGTGTGGGTATATAAATGGACTGGACACTAGTTTGGGTTTGTGGATGAAGTGAGCACTAAACGGTGTGCATGAAGTGTGGTTTGAGGTTTCAGTAGGCCATGGTGCTGCCTGCCAGACCTCACCTCATCGCTGTACATTGCCTCCCACACACAAAAACACCCATCTCCAGAGGCATAGGTGTGTGACTTAAGTGTTTGAATGGATGGGCGAGGAGCCATACACTATTTCCTCAGGCGTAAGAGAACGAAAAAAACCCTACATCTCCCTGGTTTTGTCTCAGGTGTTAGTTCTGCCAGCTATAGCTGATTTTTAGTAAATCCATTATCAAAATGGCAAAGGTTATGAGAGCGGTAGTGGAATGTGAGTTCCACCTTTTTATATCCTTTTAGAGAGAGTTGCAGATTATCACATTAAAGAGAAGTAACAAGACTTCAAGCTTTACAGGCAGCCTTAATGGTTGAATATTGTTTGACTGGTACTAATTTCACTGCATACTGATGATTGTGCTACCAAGAGTACAGATGTCAGGCCATGCTTACAAAATGGTGGCAGTGGCCCCAGGATGTCCTTTCAGTCATGTCAGTGGCATAAACCCTAGATAAACTGACCTGTGTTCTTGAACAGATTCTCTCAATGGTGAGGCTGACCCTGCCATAACCTCTTACATTTTTCTACAGCTGGAAGCCTCCAGCAGCCTGTGAGTGTCTTTTATTAATATTACAGACTTTATGAAGTAAGCTTCATTTTGCAGATACCCAGGTATGCAATGATTTGACACTGGTCAGCATCTTGCTGATGATGCAGTGTTAACAAGAATATTTCCTGTTTGCATTGCTGTACATACATATTGCATAGCAAAAGGAAAATATTTTATACCTCACTAACACCAAGACTTTTTCAGTCCTAGAGAAACAGATAACTCTGAAATTAGAGGTGACCTTCAAAATGGCTTGTAGCTGTGATCCTTTTCTTCTAGGGTCTGAGATGAGTGGGTTTATCATAGGTGCAAGAGGAAAGGTGAGACAGAGAATAATATTTAAAATACAAAAGTGAATAGCTAGATAGAAAATAATTTTTGTTCACCTCAAGGCAGTATAATGCAACAGTCTCATTTCTGTCTAAATGGAATAGGCAAAGCACGTATACCCTGGAATACTGATAAAGGAGTGCACTTTGTCAGTATCACTGCAGTGAACACTGGGATACAGGCTGCAGCTCACACTTTTCCATCACTAATCAAGCAAATCCAGTATTTGGTTAACAGCCATTATTTTGACTGTCACCAGAATAATTTCAAAGGCTTAGTCAATAGGTTTCAAATGTGGGGCATCTTTGTGTGGACAACTTATATTTGATCACCGAATAAGTGGTTTGGTTTACAGAGGAGAGCAGATGAAGTTCTTCCTTGGCAGTAGAGAGATCATTGAGAGTTCTCAAAATATCTGAAATCCAGCCCAATAATTTATGAGGAATCAGTTGTACAGGTTTAGACATTTATGTATTTGAAAATTGTAAACCTTTTTTGGGAATAATTCAACATAACAATAGTTATCAATTTTTCTGCCATTGAGATCTTTCCATATGAAGTAAGATTTTTTTTAATGTATTTCTAATCCTGAATTCAGCAAAATCATGAAAATAAAATTCTTGTTTCCAAAGAGCTATTTGATGAACTGACTATGCAGCTGCAGGCTTGTTTTTCTTGGGATGAAGTGCAGTACAATCTTGACATAGCGTAGCATAAATATACTGAAGCTTAAAATATTTGTACAAGTTTGAATGAAAATTCATTCTCTGTAAGCAGTAAGTGTTTCAACAAGCACCTTGAGAATGAATGTGCTTGCAGATCTTCATAGTGGTGTTGTGAAGCCTGTACCTTTTGCCATAAGCAGTATTTCAGATGCAAGGGGTTGGTCTGTGATGTATCAGGATGCTTGGGACCTCAGCTGAGTGCCTTTTTTCCATAAACAGTCAGGAGAATATAAGAAGCAATTTCAAACACTATCTCTTCTAAAATGTGAGGAATGCTATTTAAAAACTCACCTCTGTTGTGCATGTTTTTAATCTGTAGAGCAGGTGATGCTGTAAATAGCACCTTGGAGTGACTGAAATCACATCCTTATAATGAAAAATTATTTCAACATATTTAAATGCCCCAGTTCCGTTACAAAATGTGGTAGAAGAGTTTGTAATCTGTTGAAATGAGAGGTCTATTTTTGTGTTATGTAAATTTACTCAGAAAAAGAAATACTGTAAAAGAAGATCTGTGATTTTATGCAGCTGACCTAGCCGTACCTAATTACTGAACACATTATGCTCACAAAAATGTTCATCGTTTGAGCATGCATTCTGAAAACTGGTATCCTGGTCAGGCTATTAAATAAAAATGTCAAATGCATCGTCTACATACTGGATTAAAATGTACATCATTTTGGAGAACTTGGGTAAGGACACAAATATTTGACATTTTTTATTTATTTATTTTGAGAGGACATCTAGCTTTTTTCTGCATATTACAGGCAACTTGCCCAAGAGAAGTAAGTGAGAGTTGCAAATAGAATGTTGAATCTGTTACCTCTGAGTAATGGCATGTGTGATCCATTAGTTCCTCAATGCAAACCAAGTCATTCTGTGAGTCAAAATATAGACAGACTTCAAACAGATGAGCCACATATGCCCAGTGCTTGAGCTGTGGTACTCTGGATGAGCTGATAGCAAGGGCAGAAATCACAGGCCACATGAATTTATGCTGAATGTCATGCTGAATTCAAATGGGAGGCCTGGGCATCTCCAGAGAGTGCATTAAGGAGCTCCACAGTCCAGGTCTTCTCTGTCTCGATAAAGTGGTGTTGAATGTGAAGGACAGTTTGGTAAGGAAGAGACCCAGTACTTGCTAGTTAGTAGAGCTCCATGGCTTTGTCGGTCAAGAGCCAAGATGCAGGACCAGCATAGCTACTGCAACTCATGTTTGTCATAGCAGTCGTCGATTCTTTTCCTCAGAAAATCCCGAGAAAGGAAGAGAGCCAAAACTAATTTCAGTGCTTGGCATTAGGGGTAGAATATAATTTTCTCCATAAAGTAGAAATAAATAATTTTTAAAGCTTATCAAAATAATATTAAAAATATTTATCCTATTTTTTCCATTCTACTGCTTCCTAATTATGAGAGCTTTGTTTCACATTCCTTCTCTCTAAGGCTATCGTTTGCATGTTCATACAATGAAGAGATGCATTTTTCACAGCACAGTTGCTTTTGCAGTGATAGATAATGAAGTTAGTTTCACTGCAGAATAAACCCAAATTAGTGCAAGATAAGAAAAGTCTAATCATCATAAAAGTAATGGTAGTGGGAGACTCTGGACTATTGACTGGAATGGAAATAAGGCCTTGAGGACTGATCTAATATTTTTTTTTAAGACTGTCAAAAATAGTATAGAGAAAGGCATGGGAAAAATGCAGTTAACAGGATGGTTGCTATGTGCTTAAAATCCTCTCCTGTTCACATTTTCCCTTGTATAGAGCTTCCCTCCATCAGAACACTGTACTCTATTCATCTTCACAGAATAAAGTAAAAAAATAGGATCTTCAAGAGTAAATCTTACTGTGAATTGTTCTAAAATAAAGTATGATGTAGTCTTTGAAATGTCTTTTGTGACTGGTAGGATGGTTAAGGTACTTCTTTCAAATAATAAGAAGTAATGCTTTACTATAACTTTACTATATACAGTAGTTGAATCTGGCAAAAGTTGGTTCAGCACTTACGTAGTTTAGTGCTGTTCTGTTTGGGAAAAATGAAATATATGTAGACAAAGGACAGACTTTGCCAGGAATAAATGACATATTAGATTCAGGAAATTCCTGTGTGTAAAACTGGGAGTATTCCCTGCTGCACTGTATCTGTAAAAATTCTTCTTGTGATATAATGCTAAATTCAGCAATATATTGTGTTCATTTTATCTCCCTCCTGCTGGTAATCAGATGAATAATTTTCCCCTAATGTTAATCATCCATCAAACTGTGAATTTGCACTCTGGGAAGGTGATAAACAAGACAGAATACTGTAATTCTTGCTGTGCTTATTTTATAAGATATACATTTAACAGTTTTAATAGTGTTAAATCTTAAGCAAATAGAGAAAACGTGCCAAGCTGTTTATTTTTGTTTCCCAGATGGTAGTTTTTTGATAAATACAACTTTTTTAGTTTTTTCATAGTTTAGTAAATCTTCCATTTAAAAATAATCTAATTTGTATTTAATGTAATTTATTAGAGTATAATCTAATCTGGGTTATTATTTCAAAGATCTATGTCAGAAATCTTGCCATTCAAGGTCATAATTACCATATAATAAGGAATTACAAATCTAAATTCTCTCCTTCCTGTTAACTTGCAGAATTTGTGCCCCAGCTAATTGACTTTGGTTCCACAGAATGACCCACCTGTCTGGAAGGGTAACTCTATTGCTCATTCCTTTTGGTATATGGATCATTGTGGGGCAAACCCAGAAATTATAAGTATTTTCATAAATATGCCACATTCAAGGTTTTATGATATTTTATATCCATTGAAATATAAATGACACTGTAAACTGCCCTTTCTGGTGCAGCAGCACACTCATGTTGCTTTTCCCTCTGCTTTTGCTGTCCAGTAGTCCATCCTTTTATCTCCTGATTTGCACTTGAGTATTTGGTGGAACCCATGAACTGATTTCCTGGTCAAGACAACTTGAGTGTGGGGGGAAGAGGCTGTGACACACAAGACTTCTCCTTCCCCATGCGCCGTAATTTAAAGACCAGCACTTGACTGTGCTCAAACGTCCCAGAAGTGTATAATGGCTTGGTGCTTAAAATTGTGTTGTACTTAGAAGATGTCTTCTTATACATATCTTGACATTCCCTGTCTTACCTGATAGAGAAAGCATTCAGAACATATATGGAACAGCTCATCAGTACCTAGCTAACATTTTATAAGGCAATTTGAACTTGTAGTTATTTTACTCAGTTTGTTAAACTGAAATTATATGGGAACATACAAAGGGGAAAAAAATCAAAACATAGTAGCTAAATTTGTTTCTCTTTGCATTTTGTGGTGATGCTGATATTGGCTGCTGGCTTTATTACTGTACTGTTAGTAAGTTTAAAGGGTGATCTTCTCAAAGTCATTGAAATGTTCCATCCCATCAAGTGAAACATTTCTATTTTAGGGTGTGTTTGTCTCCAGTGAATTCTGCTTCCTTCCTTCCTTCCCTTTTCTGCCAAGTTAATGTTAAACTTCTAGTGTGTGACATCATTCTTAGAGATCAGCACCATGATGTATTGTGCGATACAATTTATTTTCATGTAGCATCACTCGTATGGCATCTGGAAGGCCCCTGGAGAGAAAGAAATAGTTACCTCTACATTGCTGGGTACAGGGATTGTCTTGCATGTAGAAAGAGTAAATTAAGATGTAGGGATGGAGTGAAACAGAAGAAACTGAACTTGAAACTTGCCAAGGTTAAAGGGATTCATGTGGCAGATGAGTCTCAGCTGAGGTAGAAGAGGTGGATGAGTAATGGGAAGGAAAAACTGAATGAGTTTCAGAGTCAGTTTTAGTCTTAACACAAACAGGATGGTCTTCGAGGCAGATGTGAAGACAGGAAGTGCCTTGGCAGGAGAGAGGCATTTCCAGGCTGGAGAATGGTGGTGGTCTGAGGGGACAGGAGATGGTCCCTACACCGACTGACCAGTGTGAGGAGGTACACCGCAAAGGACTTAAAGAGGGAGGGACAGCTTAACTCAAAATATGGTTTCTCTGATGTCAAGAGGGCAAAGGGGAATGTTGTGGCTGACACCGAACAGGGTTTGGCAATAGGTAGTATTTGGAGAATTTATGTTGGCAGAGGACATTGTGAAGTGACTGCACATGAATGCTGTCCTGTCACCATCTGCTTGCAACCCTACAGTACACAGAATAAGCACATACAGGGAAAATAAGTGATATTTTTCCTGTCCATATGTATTGTTTATTAGTAATGGATGTGATGATTTGGTTTGAATACATGGCCTGCCAGAAGCAGGACAAGATAAGAGCATGTCAGGAAGGAAGGGTTGAGTATGGAATAGCCTTCTGAGCCTTAGAAAATTCAGGTTTTGGAGTGAGTACAAGCTTTCTTCAAAACATATTTTATCTTATTCTGAATCTAAGCTTTTTACAAAAAACTTATTTCCAGCCTTTGTGTGAGCAAATGTTAGTAATTTCAGATGATGTGCAGTGCTCCCTTCCTTCTTAAATCTGTGGATTGTTGTGCCTGTACTGTTCTTGGAGAGATCTAGTCTTGCTGGGTCCTGCCTGGAATGGAAAACCAACTCATTTTTCCGCAGCCATTGCTGGTGACAGCCTGTGACTGCCAGGCAAAGCATCAGCATCCCCTGGGTTAATGGAGAGGGGTACAAGATTCAAAACTGAGTTTTGAAAAGGACAGGGTGGATGGTCCTCTCCAGGAAACAGGGTAGATTAACTGGGACTTTCTAGTTTGCTTCATGTTACCTATTGCCAGCTGAAGTGTGGAACAGAGCAGGGAAGAGGAAAGTGCTCATCTTCCAGGTGTTTGAAAGAGAGAAGGCTGGAGGCTGTGACTTAGCAAAGCACTGAGTCACTTATGTACACTTGGTGGGATTTAAAGTCATAGTTTGAAGTTTAGCACAGATGTAAGTGAATTATCAAATAGAAATAGCTATGATATTAAGTATGCTCTGAATTTAAAAATGCTTTTCTGAATAGAGTTCAGGGACAATATACCTAAGAATATAAATGAATCACAGTTACTAATACTTATTCATGTATTACATTAACTGAAACCTTATTTCTAGGGATTTTTTATGTTAAAAGTTAAAATAAATCATTCAGAATAAATAATATAACTATCCTGATATAGCAGTAATGTGAATTTGGCATCAAGAGTGGTTATTTGTAGTAATTCTTAGTTAACTTAATTCTGAATTTAAAAAATTATTTTATAAAGTTCCATAATCATAAATAAAATAGAAGTTTCTGTTCATTCCAAAACTTTGCAGCGGTATATAGAACATTTGGGTTGGTTTACAGTTTTGCTGAACAAGTTGATGGTTAATGATCTAACAAATTACCAATATATAACTATATAAATATATTACTAAGGTGTGGGTTTTTTTCATTCAGAAGAGAGGCAATTTCTCCTCCTGTATCAGTTCTTCATATATTTTTCTTATATTCTGAAAAGTATTTTCACCTACACATGCATGACTAGTTAACAGCTATACCTTTAAACTATAAAACATTTATATTTAATAAACAAATCACTTTAGAATTTTCCAAGGAGTGTTTTTTTTCCATTGTGTACTTTGACATTTCCCGTTTGGGAAACCTCTATTTGGGAAACTTTTGACAAGATGGTCATAGAAGTGTAGAAATGTAACTGTTGATTTCTGAACTGTTTAAAAATACCTCATTGCATCCAAATTATTGTATTGATTTTCCTATTTATTCATTTACCCTTAGCCTTTAAAAATTTATCACATCCTTATAAAATGTTCACAAGGAAATACTCTGCTAAATAATCTGAGTTTTATCTGAGTAATAATAAACTCTTCCATATGATGCTTTAGATGTTTTTAGAGTTTTAGAAGATGAGTCTCTAGCTTAAGAAGCATTGCACATAATTTTAAGACCAGGTGGGATACCTGGCATGTGCCAATTTGCTGATATTGACAGAGTTGCCCTGGGGTAGATTTCCCATGATTTACCTAGCAAACAATTTATAAACAGCAAAAAGTTCCATACTGTTTTAAAAGCATTTATACTGATACTGACTGGTTATCACTCTGGATTATCGTTTATAGGTGACTGATCTTTTCTTAGTAAAGATAATTTTAAAAAATAATTTGCATGTGAATTAATCTTTGCAGGAATTTCCCATATTTAATAGTTGAAAACTCAATTCTAGTGCAGATGAATCATATTGAGTTTAAATGAAACCTATTGAGCTTGGACTTTTGCAACATTAGTCAGTGCAGAATGTTACACATTTTGATAGAAACACAGAAAGGAAGTGAGACATAGAATGGAAAAGCCTATGTGATTTTTTTTTTCCTGTCTTTTATGTGAAGCTTTGGCTAGTCTTTTAATTATCTATTTGAAGTGTGGTCACTATGATAAAAAGCTGATGGTGTCTGCTGCTGCTTAACAGTGTCAGAGAATTCCATTCTCCCTGAAATCAATTCATTATAAACTGGAAATTTCAGTACTTTGTTCATTGTTTCTGAAGGTAGCATATTTCTAGGAGCCTTCTGTCTATGTAATTCCTAGCTTCACTGATGCTTTTGTTTCTCTTCATCTGTGGAGCCAGGGCTCTACTGTAAGGATAGAATTCTATCACGTTTTTTTAGGTTGCTTTTTTTCTTTTTTTTTTCACATTTGATGTGGTATTTTGCATACAGCTGCAGAGTAGACAGTTACCTTTGAAAAGAACATTTGGCTGGTTTAATTTGATTAGAGCAAACCACCTCAATCATTTCTGAACTAAGACCGTTTTCATTTTAACTTGGCAGTAGGAGTTGGGAATGTACTGACTGTGCTTAGATGTTTTGGGGAGGACTCCTTTGGATACACAACTACTGCTGAAGTGAAACAACCTTACAGGATTTTGCTCACTCTGCTCCTTCCCCATAAAAAGGGAGGGCTGTGAAGCCATTGAATGGTACATTTAACTTTCACTCATTATGACCAGGAATTGGGCTCCCTGTGAGAGTTTCTACAAAACATTTGAAACCTTTAATGCACAGAAATAGCTAATACATTTTTTAACCCCCCCATGATATTAAAACCAGATATAGGATATTAAAGTCTTTTGTTTACAACAGACTTAAACATCCCTAGCCACATCGTTTTGAAAAAAGTTATAATAAAGACCAACATATAAATAGAAATATGGTATCATAGATATATTGTATCAATATTAAAATTGTATTGCTTTTCATAAGTCCTAGTAAGATTCCTGCATTCTGTAATTATCCTAGCTTTGGCTTTCTAACCCCTTACTCATCATATAAATGTGTTATAGTATTTTTAATGTTGCATATTGAAGTTAGATTATTGAAATTTACAGTATTATGTATTATATATATGATTTTTGCTTTTTAGTTGCCCTCACTGTTGAGCAAATAATTTTCCTAGAAAAACTCTTGTGGCTGTCTAGAATATCAATGCGTCTCATAATAAATGACAGCCCTTCTATAAATTATAGTCAGATGGTATTCTCCAGAAATGACAGTTCTGATATTTAAGTGCTCTGACTTTGCAGTAGTGGATCATCATATATATAATATTTTAAGCAGAAGATTACAGGGGAAGGAGGATCTTCTGGTTATTCTCGTAATATGTTCTGAAAACCAATTTGCACAGTTAACTGTTTAGCTATGTGAGCAGTCTAACACTCGCTAATAACAGGGGAATTGCATCCACATCATCCAGCTTACCCAAGAACGCAGTTGTAAATTTAAGGCTTGAGTTTCTGCTCATGAAGTTAAAAGTCCATAAAGCTACACCGATTCAAACAGTTCTGGTTGTTCAGATCATAAGTTCCTAATGTTAAGATGGACAAAAATGCCTTAAGACAGGCAGACTGTGCAGAGGTGTCCCATCAAACATACACATTTGAGATTTTACCATTGAGATTTTAGATGCTGCAACTATTAAGTTCACCAAACTGGGGTATAAAAGCAGTAGGAGGCTTTTCTGTGGTGTGAATTCAGATTTTCTGTTGACCTGTTTCCCTCCTTCTAATTACATTCCCTTTTAGCACCACAAATAATTCCTCTCTACCTTACTATTTATCCTCTGAAATTTGACGTCTATCTCTATGTTGTCAGCTAAGCAGTTTGTACAGTGCTGCACAAACTCCCAGTTGCATCACAGGAACGGTCATTTCAGTGCAATGCACAGCTCCCTTCTCCAAGAGAAAGTGCTTCTGTTGCTACAATTAGAGATTTTCTGATTGCTGTACAGCACTGAATGTTTACATCTAACTTGTTATTCACTAGCACAGCATTAGAATCTTCTTTATTGATTTCTAGGTTACTTCAGATGGTGAAAATTAGTGACCTGTGTTACTTTACTAGGAAGCAGATTATAAAGTGAATCTCATTTTGCTAAATTTTTCTAACAGCATATTTTGTTTGTACTTGTGATCTTTACAACAGAGATAGAGCAGCATCTGCACTTTTAATTAGTGTGTTATTTATCCTTAGATAACCTTCTAGATTGTTAATAGAGATAGGCCTACCCACTGATCTTTGTGGTTTCCTTGCAGACATCTCTAATCAATTCGTTGCCTTAATGTTCATCACTGCTATTTATAAAATGCTGAGCAGCAAGTTTTGATCAAAGCATTAATACCTATATCCAAACAGGTTTGATTCTATTACTATAGTCTGAAAATCAGAATTAAATTCTTGGAAGGGCCAAGACAAGTTAGTACTTCTGCAGAACTACGCACCTATATCTCTTCTTTGCATGGAATCCCATTCATCACATTGCCTTTACATTTGTAGCATCATTGAAAAAAAGTCACCTGGCATAGCTGAATTCTGTGCTGCTTATTATTTGTGTTGACTTGCTTCTTAAGAAATCAAGAAGGTTTTATTACGTTTAATTTTATTTAGTCATATTAAAACATCTTTTAAAGGTATCAGTTATTTCAAGGCAAATCCTTATGCAGGAATGTAAAAAAAATACAAACAGAAAGGAGAGTGGAACTGAAGACCATGGCAGTGCAACAGGAAGAATAGTTTACTAGTTGCACAGAATGTATTTGTAGCTATAAATAAAATCCAGACAGCTGAATAAGACTGATGAGGGAGATATTTTTAGTATATTGAAATGTCCCAAATCAGTAGGATATTGTGATATCTGTAAGAAAATACATTTCAAAGACTGCTTGGTTGAGAGTGGACAAGACCGTTCTGCAGAAACAAAGCTTAAGTCATAAAAAGCAAATTTAAATCTTCTGCCATCCTTGAAAACAGTGAAAGGATATTGAGCTTATAATTCTGGAAGAAACTGGAAAGTCAACTAAGTTTACTAAAACAGTAATAAAGGACAATTGCAGCCACTGTTCCTAATAAAATGGACAAATCTGATAAGGTTTAAAGACAAAACTTCATTGACACTGTCAATGAAGCATCTGTTCCTGGAGTGGGAAGAGAGATCACTTTCTTCATAGCCTGAAGTAACCTGTAATAGCTGGTTTAAGAAATCCTTATAGTCAAGACACACAGTCATAATGGCTGCAATAATTAAATTTGATATTTTTGGGAAAAGGATGGGTCCCAAACGATGTAGTAACAATAGGCTTTAGAAAAGAGAGATTAAGAACAGGAGGTAATAAAAAATTCAACAGTCAAGAGGAAGGATGTGAAAATGCTTAGATTTATCATGGTGGGTACCTAAACAGAGATTTGTAGCAGCACATTTTGTCACTTGGATTATACACCTTTCCCTGGTGTGATGCTCTGTCCAGTCACTGGGAATCCTGGATGCTGCTTTGTATCTATAGCTTCTTCCTGGATGCTAGATACAGCAGGACGGATTAAACGTATTGGTTCCTCAAAGCCTCTGGAGGGGAGGGGGAATGTCAAAGAGAGACACCAAACTTTCTCTACCCCTTTTATGGCTCTGCTCCAGTATATCATGATGGATGCACAGAAGGTACATGTAGCCATACGTAAAATACTCAAACAGGAATGTAAAATAATTGTGAGTAGACAGGTACCTTTAACCATCTAACTATTAAAAATATACTTCAAGGATGTACTTTCTTAGAATAGTTCATCCTACTCACCCTCCATAGCCACCCTGGAACAGGATGAATTGCTCTTTGGAAATGCCTGCCTTTCTCTTGACTGCATTTAGAGCCCAGGTAGCTAATGGAGAGTGGACACCTAACTGTAGCTTGCTACAGCTAGATGAGATTAATGCCAGTCAGTACAGTTTAAGTTTGAAGGTGGAAATTAGAAACAGTAGTAGGGAGCTTGTACAGCAAACAAGAAAAGTTACAAAAGCACAGGAAATTATTTTGGGTGTGGGGAAATAAAAAGCTGGTACTGAAATTAGAGGGCACTTGAATTATGAGACATAAGAGGAGGTATTTGAGTAAGAAATTAGTATTATAGAGTTTTTTTTTTCTTTTTACCAAATTCTGTAGTATATGGATTGTTTGCAGGGGTTTGTACAAGAAACTTTTTTATCAGTGGGTGTCTGTGAAATGTACTGACTTCAGACAATCAACTTATAGTTTGTGCTTGGCATTAGAGTACTAAGTGGAATGGGATGGAAGTATCTGGAATGGGTGGGCATTGCATGGTTACTCTGTACCAAATTTAAGATACAGCAGGAGACATTTTGGTCAAAACTTGTTAATCTTTTACAAGAGGAAGAGTAGCTGAAGATGTATGTTGGAGATGGCCAGTCATTCAGTCTACAAGTGGTGTAAAGCACCTTTCAAAGTTTTCTCAGATGTACTTTCTCTTGTGTACTTTTCTCATTTCCCTTCACTCTGTCATACTGGTCTCATCTAGGATTTGCCACTAAGTGGGCAAATTATCTACCTATTGATAAAATTATGATGCTACACATAGTTTCATTACCCCAAATTACTTTTGAGCAAATTATATGATTGTACCATTGCAAGTAGTTGGAAAGTTCTGGTGTCTAACTTCAATTCCACTCTGAATTAATCACCCAAGACATGAGTGCTTGGAAAGCAGTGGTACTATAGTTTTATCTCCTGGAATCATTATTTTTTTTAATTTAAAGTTTTATTTTTCCATAATCTCAAATATATCAGCCCACATTTCTCAGTAACAGGCTGCAAAATTAAAATCGATCAATAATGCTAACAGATGGTGCTCCATCATTTTTTATGTTAATTGTCTGTTGGAGCTGGTTCTTTTATAGTTTGATTTGCAAAGCTTTTTTATTATTGAACCACTAAGACAATATAATTGTAGTAAAGCAAATAAGCTACTCTGTGGTATGAATATTGCATATGTGTTTGTGTGTATATGTGGAAAAGGAAAACCATGAAAATTTCAAGATTTGGCTGCATTTATACAGGAAGTTCAGAATTATTATTTTGTAACATGGATGAGGATTGTTAGACTTCTAGGACTGCAATTAGTTTAAAGTCTGTGCCTTGAAAATGTCTGAACAGTTTTCTTTTTAAAGTTAGAAGAAAAGTTTGAAAGGGAATGAGAGCAAGCCAGGAAAAAAAAAAAAATCCCAAAAGCTAATTGTTTTTAAATAGTTACATGACATTGAAAATTGGAACTTGGAAGTGAAATGCCATCTCACTCCTAAGTATAATAAAATGGTAAATTTTATTAAATATATTCTGGAAGGAGTAACTGAAAACTATAAAGCCTGATGTGAGTGGCAAAGAACCCAGGCAATATCTACAAGAGTAAACATCTAATGGCTTGACCTAATGAGGGTACAGTCTGCTGCAGCAGGCAATTGAACAGGGGTTGTCAATATTTAAAAGCAGCAGAACTAATTTTTAAAACAGATGGGTTTTTTTCCCTCCCGTGTGCAGTACAAGTATATATTTTCAAAGGCTTTAAGGAATATTTAGGTGATGGGATTATGTGTGGTCTTTTAATATTGTCCCTTTTTTTGAATTTTTTCAAATCTTGTAAAATTTAAAGTCAATTTGATCTTCTTTCAAGCATGAAATATTTGGGTTTTATTTACTTAGCTCCAGAACTCATTTGTCCCAGAGCACATCCTTTATACAAAAGTATTGCAGTATCATCTTTGTTTTTGAATGGTGGTTCTTCTTAAAAAGATTGTTGAGCTCTTCAAACAACTTAACTGAAATTTTCTGAATGGGCATGATTATCATGGCATTTCTAATATATTGGTCACTGTCATTTTCACAAGCTTGAAAAAGTTGTGCTTTGGAAAATCTAAATCCATGCCTCTTCTCTGCTTTCTGGAGTGAAACCACATGGACCATGCTGCACTTAGATCACTAGTTGTGTACCATAGGGGTTTACATACAGAAGCATTCATGGAAATGAAGACTACTGTGTCTTCCTAGATTATGGGGAGAAAAAAACCCAAAAACCTCTGCTGTTTATGTTTCTTCCAAACAGACTTCAGACAGTTATTTCTCAGTCAAATATTTTCATAATCCAGACACAGATTCTTATTTCAGAACACAAAGATGCCAGTTGTGATGCTGAAAACAAAGACATGCCAGCATGAAAAGTAGGTAAGGGGAATCACCAGAAAGTTTGACATTTTCTTCACAGAAAGTCACTTCAGTTCTGTGATAGCTCAGAGAGAAGCTGAATGGACCTTTATAAAACATACGAACTAAGTCACTTCTAAGTGGAGACAGCTGGGGTCTATTTAATATCCTGTGTAAAATGGTAGAGGTCAGCTTCCTGGAATAACTTTAGAGTTTTATTTCATGAATATCCTACTGCTGCAGGGACCTGGGATGGCAGGGAGGCTCTCAAACTAAAATGTGCTTTAAGGAAAATCTCCAGGGCCATAGCCCTCATTCTAGCTCTGCATTTGGTGCAGGATGGTAAGGAGCATCTTGCAGCCTGAAGAATCTGTGCAGCCTCATGAATGTCTGTTGCATGGGTGCTGATTAATGCAGGTAACTAGTCTCATATTTTTCTTCCAATCCTATCTTGAAAGACATTATTATTCCGATCCTATGTTATTATGATTTAGGAATTGGGATACTAATTGAAAATAATAAAAAAGTTACAGTTTGGAAAAGAAGTGATTTTCAAATGTACTGATGCCCCTGAGTAGCTAGTTTATTTTGTAATTTGGGACCTTGGTTCCTAAATCACGTAACTTATCCTTAGAGTTTTATGATGTCTTTTTTTAATCCTTGCAGTTACTCTTTACTATCGTAAAATCATACATTTACTTAATGTGTTCCCCATATCAGTACAATTTCATTACCTTGACTTCTTGACTTTGGAACCTTCCTTTATTTTCTAACTCCTGCTGTTCCGTTTTATATTGGCCATATGGGTGAAACAGTCAGTGCCACTGGTAAGTGTTCACACACACAGAGAGAAATTACATGATATAGCAACTGATGTAGCTGATAGCCCTATGACACCTTAATTAAGAGCATGTAGTATGTGAAAATTCCTAGATTATGACATCCAGTATGACTACATATATTCCTCAGTGTGAAAATTTGGCCTTTCCTTGACTACATATTAGTAGTAGCTAAATGGAAACTCTAAGGAAGAACAAAGAGGGGTAATTGTTTCTGTTAGGTGGAAAAATGATGGAAATTGAAAAAAAATAATAAATAGTAGTGTGTCACCAGAATAGGCAAGGTGACCACAGCCAGAAAAGGCTTTTGTAGAGTCTGCTGATTCTGTGGGCCCTGTATGATGTGTAGTGTTACCTATTCAATCAAGTATGTAAAAGCTTAGGACCATCAGCTGTGGTATAGGTTTCTGTACTGTTTTTCCAAACAGAGGTAAAGAGGATGATTGTACGGTTTGAGGATGGATTAGAGAAAATGATGCCTCATGACTTATTTTTGAAATGCAAATAATTATATTAATAAATGACTTAGAAAGGATTAGAACAATTTCCATCTCGCCCAGTGTTTTAATAAAGAGTGGATATCTTAGGGAATGCTGTAAAGGCAGGACAGATCTGAAGTGATAATTCCTGGCAAAATAAGACTTGAAAGTTTTTGTCCACTCCTTTGTGAGTCCCTGCAGCATTTGCAAACAGATGAGGGTCAGCCTTACCTCCCTCCCAGGCAGATGCCTACTCACTCTGCTGGTGCTTTGAGCCAGCTAAAAGCTGCGTAGCCTCAGCCATTACGCTCTGCGGTCCTCAGCTCAGCCTGAGCTGACACTGGCTGCTTGGAGGTTGCAAAGCATGCTCTCCTTTGCTTGGGTAGATGTACTTTGTTTTCATTTGCCTAGATGTAAAAAAGTTTTAGCGCTCCAGGAACCAGACCTTGTTTTGCAAGATTTATTATGGTTTCCTCATTTCTTTCAGAAATGTAGATGTTGCTGCAAAACAACCAAAACACAGTTTTGTCATGTATTTACATCTGACATACATTATCATTTACACAATGCTGAATTTATTTCAAAACTGTCCATGCATTAAAATGTAAACCCTCTTCTCATACTGCTAAAAGATGCCCCAAAATAAATAGTTGCCTTTGCCCTGAAGTAATAAAGAAGTCAAATATAATTTATTGCCAGCTCAAAATGCTACTAACACCTCATTTTCATTGCCAAACTCTGCAAATAATCTTTAATTTGTTTTCTTTTACATATGTGTGCAAGAGCTTAAAGGAAATACTTAAAGAGCTGTACACACTCCATGTGTATTAATCTTTAAATGGCTGGTTCACAGCGCCATGTAAACTGGCTGGAAAAAGAGGAAACATGTATTAGACATCTACCTGAATAGCTGGAGGATGAAAACATCTGAGAGTCTTACAGAAATAGACATTTTTAGTTCTCTTTCAATGTGCTATGAATTAATTTAAAGTTAAAAAAAAAAAAAGGGGACAGCTTAGTAGACAAAATGACATGACAGCCAAGGAGCTTGTATGGCCACATGTGAATGACTGTGAGTGGGAAAAAGAGCAACCATAAAGTCCACATTTTAAAAAACTTGTAAGATGTAATGTCTTAAATTCTATGTGTGAATGAAATGTGTGAGGAAGTTGCTTGCCAATGGAAATGACGATCCCTTTTTATTTATCTAGTGTTAATAGCAATTGCCCCTGGCTAAATTTATTAAGTCAGAAACATCTTACAAAGTTCTACTGAAGATCTATTAGTCCTATTTGTTTTTGTTCTGTACAACATGAATATTAAATGCAAGCCTGCAAGTTTGTCACAGGTGAAAGTCCTTCTCAACTAAAAAGAAGTTCTGGCCCTGAGCCAAAGCCAGTACTGACTTCATGAGTCTTAGGTAAAGGCTCTTGTGTGCAGAGCTTTTTTTGCATTGATCCTGGTCTGGGGAAGTTGAGTGAATAGGGCAGAGGCGTTTTCAGTGTCTTTTTTTTATTTTTCTTATTTTGTTTTAAGTTCCTCATGAGAAGAAACATTTTTAACTATCTTTAAAAATCAATTTAACATAATCCGGAATCCCACTAAGTAAAATTGCTCAGTTACCGTCTTCCTGGGAAAGAGTCATCTCTCCTAAATTCAGTTAAATTCAAACATCTTGCCTAAATTAGTCTTCTAGGTGTCTTCCATATAAAGCAGGGAGAGACAGTGCCCCCCCCTTCCTCCCCCCTCCCCAGAGTGATTCAACCAATTACTTCTTTCCCTTGAATATATGGAGGCCCACATGACCCATTCAAACTTACACCAGACCTCTGAACAGGTCCATTGCATGAGTTGTATCTCTCCCATGCTAGCTGAGAGGAGAACTCAGTGCTGCACAAGTTCTTCTAGGCTGTTGTGCAGATGGATGGCACTTGAACAGTTTGATGGTGGGTAGACAGAGAAAATTATGTTCAACAGAGTTGTTGGGGTTTTGGTAAGACTTAAATCTGCCTTCTGTAGGTGTTGAATTTAAGTGTTACCTTAACTTTGTAGTCCCTTAGTTTGGATGCTTTGCTTTAGGAATAAATACCCCCTCACTGTTTTCTTTCTCTTATAAAGTTATGTATTACTCTCAGCCACACAGTTTTTCTTTTAGAATGCAACTTAAAAAGAGGAGAGCAATATTTAGGTGCATAAATATGTCTGCCTCCCAAAACCTTGACAAATATTTTTTTATTTTTCTTATTTATGTCAGATATTGCCTTTGTTTTTTGATTTTGGGAATTCACACGAGTGCTCTTACTTTGGGGCAGGTGGGATGGGATTCGCCACATGCTGAGTGGTGGTGACAGGTACAGTGTCCCTGGGAGATCAGTTGAGTTTGCTGTGCTTCCTTCTAGGTTTTGCTGAAGTGAATGGAGGGATTCCTTTTGTCTGAAGTTAATGGTGCCCCTGGCATCATGGCATATGGGCTTCTTGAGAATACATCTGTCATCAAAGCCCAATCAGTCATTCCCCATATCAAGTGTAGCCAAAAAGCACTGTAAACTGTCTCTCTATTTTTATGTTGTTTAACCTCAAGCATGTATGGAAATCAACACACGAAATGTAAGACACCTTTTGGATTTTCACTGGGATTATTGTTGAATGTGGTAACTGCATTCACTGCCTAACCACCATGCTTGCAGTGGAAGTGGGTGGATATCTCTGGTCCATTTTCAGGAAATTTTGAGCGGGTCTAGTGAATCCATAAACAGATTCTTTCAACAGATTTAGACATTTTTTTTAAAGCTGTTTTCATGTGGTTGCAATATCTGGTGTTAAATTGCTGTTTCCTTTTGTAAGATAATAAGAACAGTTCCATAAATGTTGCTGTTTTCTAATCCCCTAGGTAAAGACTGGGAAAGTAATGGTTCACAGTTTTGTTCATTTCTGAATTTAAGGAAAAAACAAATATTGTGATGAATTCTTTGGAATAAAATATGAACATCATTTTCAGAGATCTATGGCCATATTCAAGAATTAACTTGAGTTCTAAAAGTAATTAAAAAGTTAGGAAGGCTATCTGTGGTGCAGATAAGGACATGGAGGTGCAAAAGGGGAGCTCACATGTAAGACCCCAAGTTACAGAGTACTCACTGCATGGGTGAGAGAGGCCAGACAGGGAACCACACACACTAATTAGCATAATATACAGGTTTAAACAGCATGCAGGGATTTACATTGCTCTGTCCAGGTAATGACTTATTGAGCATAAGGATGAGAAAAAATGACCTTTTTTGGCCTTTTGTCTTTTGTTCCATTTGCACAGACAATGAATTTTTACTTTTTTTTCCTTCTATGCTTTTTGAAAGATACCAGGCATATAAGGGAGATAAAGCTTTGGGCAATGTATACTTCCTTACAAGTCACTTAGGTTTATTTGCATGCTGGAAGTTAAGTGCAGCATAAGTTCTTTGGTACTTCAGGGCTAGTGGATTATACAAGGTCAAGATGTATGGCAGTTTTTTTCTGCACACTACTGCCAGAACTCCAAAATTGCATTCTCGTACTGACAGATCTAAAACCATTTCATAAAATACTGCTCAAAGCTTGTGTTATGTCAACTGATTGTACTGTCAGAGCAATAAACAAACAGACTATGTAAGAAGTTTGCACCTGATTTCCTAGAGTGGTGCTTATTTCATTCTCTTACCAAGGATTTGCTTGGCTGTGAAATCATTTAGAGAGCCAAGAACATTGTATTTAAGAAATGATAGAGAATAATAAACCCGAATATAAACAAATGGGCAAAACAGTGAACCATGCAATGTTTTACTGTGTTTTACTCCTACATATACTATTTGCTTTCTGTTTAATACAGGGATACACAGCATGTTATATTAAATAGCCCACAGATTTCCTTAATAATTCCTTGAATATATTGGAACAAGACAATTCAAAGGACTAAAAAGAATTTTGTTTTCAAATTAACATCTGCCTTTACTAACATAAATGCTATTTATGTACTTTGTACATATCAGTATTACCAACTTTAGCCAATTTAGCCTTTTGTTTTTCTTTAGTCTTTTTTTTTTCTGTTTTACTGTTCTTTTGTTTTTGCAGTGGAATCCACAGTATTGCTGAACTATCGGGTTTCCCTTTCTAAGATTCAGCTCTTGATCCTTCTTTGAGAAACACAGACTATTTGATTCCATCTCTACCTATAGAAATGTATTTTCTTACAAGGCTTTAGTCTGTGTCTCACAAATCACAGCAACAATAATTTTTCTGAGGCTTTTAATCAAAACTCTTGTTAATGCTAGTAAAAGAACCACAGTGAGACATTTTGCACCTAGTGCTCTCTCTACCCTCCTCATCACCATAACCGTACCAGCTTTGGGCTCCTTTTAGCCACTGCCAGTACTGTCACTACTTCCTATGAAGTGGTAGCAACATCATCAGGTCTTGGCCATATTTGCACCATTTAGCAAGACCCCTCACCTTACTTGTTCAACACCTCTAACAATTAGATTTGCCCTTTACACATGCTATCAGTCAGGCTGTGGTTGCTTGTATTCCTGAGGGCTTAGCATAGGCTGGCAGGTTAATTCAGATTCAGACAGAACCTGAGTTTTGTGTACAGCTGCCATCTCCCAGTAGAACTGAGTACTCTGGACATCATTCAGGAACAGCAATTCCTGAATTGATGGTAAGCATCAAAACAGTAGACAGCTTCTGTCATCTACAGTACCTGCTCCTTGGTTTTTAGGTTTCTCCATGCATCTCTAGAAAACAACAGCTTCGAATCAAATTTGCACTGGAATTACTTATAATTTTAAAAATGCTTGAATTAAACATACTGGGAACTCCTACAAGGATTAAAAAAAATGGATGAGACAGTACAGAGTGTCAAACAGGACATTTGATTTTTTTCTGTGAATATTTTTAATATGGAGTGGAGAGTTATTATTTCCTTTGTTATTTTTGATATGCTGGTATCACCATTAAGTCTCAAATGTAGATAGATTAGATTATTAAGCTACTAAGGAATGAATGATAATTTATACTGTTGCAAAATCTTCTGAATATGAGGTTTTTTATTTAAATCTAGGAAAGAGATGATCAGCTTAGATTTAGATCCCGTAGGTTTGGCACAATCATGAATTCAAAACGTAAACTCAAATATGGAGTCTGTAAGAATCTGATTTTGTTGTATCCCATCTTGCAGCAGGTCTAGCTGGGAGTCCAGAAAAGGAACTGTGTTCCTTTCAAGTAAACAAAATCAATATTCAGACATAAACTTTATTTTTATGTTGAGCAATCTAGGGAATGTAAAAAGGAACGCAGCTTTCCTTAAGGAAGGTATTCTACAGGAAATCTAAAACACTTAATAAAAGATGCAGTGCTAATGGATCAGAGCATCTTTAATTTGTGCTCTGAAATGGAAGCTTGTGGAAGCTTACTGGAAGCTTGCAGTACTGTATAACAGCAGCATACATGACTCTGAAAGGCAATGTACATTTGCTTGCTCGAGGATCACATGAGAGCACTATGAATAGGTCAGACAGCTATTGCTGATCCTAAACAATCTGTCAGCGACTGTCTTCACAACAGGCCGCATTATTTTTCTGATTTGGGGGTGACTTGGCCTGTCCCTTGCAGAGAGAATCTGACAGCCTGTTTGGTATGGCAGCACTCAACAGTAAATGTAGGCACCAGCAGGCTGGGATTTTCCCTCGATAATGGCAATTGCTCAGTGTGTGGCAGTTTGGATTTAAATTCAATTGCAAGGTGATGAAGCTGTTAACGGACTGGTGAGGAGTTAAGTGTTTCAAAAACCGGTGAACTTCAGGCCAAGGCTTGAAAGTGAAGTTAGGCAAGGTGGGGATGGATTACTGAGCCTTACCAGATGCATTTCTGGTCCTTGCCTATTAAAAATAATTTCTCTTTGCAAAGAAGGTGAGCAAGAAATGTCAGTGTGAGGGCTAAAAAAGACAGTGTGCTGCTATAAACAAAAAGAGGTGCAGAGAATGTCTTGTCAGGCGTATTTTCCCTTGAAGTAAAACTCAAAAAACAACTACATCTTTTAGTGACTTGGGTGGCACAGTGAGTAAATGTACTTGGCCTTTTCATCTTTTGGGGACAAATCTTGGCTTCTGTTGAAAATGAAAATTAGTTTTGGTGGTTTCATCAGAGCAGACACTTGTCTGCATCACAAAACCATTCAGTCTGGCACCAGGGCTCGTCGTTGCTTGAGTGGGGCCCAGCACAGGAGAGCAGGGGTGTTGCAGGTCAGGGCTGCAGTCGGTACTGAGCATTGAAAGCTTGCCCAGTCAGCCCACACTATCGGACTTTAGCCAGTGCTATTTACTTCGCTTTCAAGAGCATCTATTTCTCTCTGTCACTTTCTCTGTCTCTCTTCCTCACAAACACTTAAAGAACAAAAACCTCTTTTATACAGCTAAGTATTTGAAATAATTTTTCCAAGTCAGAAAGGGAGAGAGACTGGAAAAAATTACAGCGCAAAGCTCAGCTTGCAGATGAACGATTGCCTTGTCATCCTAAAATCCCCTTCCTTCCTTAAACTTCACTGGTAAGTGGGCTATAAGCAAGAATATTGGCTGGACTCTGCTGGGGTATATCTCCAGGACATTCTGCTGCCTTCCTTTCATCATGCAAGTGCTTTCTTGCAGTAGCTCTTTCTGCTCTGTGCACAGCAGATAATGAATGAGTGACTGCAGAGTTGAAAACATCTATCTGCATAACATCTGCCTGTCCTAGATATATTATTTTATGTTATGCTCTACCCTTTTTTATAATTTGCCTGAAAGAGATTTCTTCTGAAGACAAGAAGACATGCTGCTACTCTTTCCTGTAAGGGTAGTGAAGAAAGGAAAGTATTCACAGACTTCAAGAACCCAGTAGAAACTTAGTGAATAAGGACTTGAGACATAAAGCTGCCATGAGCAGTGCAGAGACACCCAAGCTTATTTTAATTAATCAAGTTTGACTCTAGGCATCTGACCACTGCTGGATGGAGCTCACAGTGGGCTAGCTTAATGTGCTGCAGACAGTGCTCTGCTGTCACGTTGCACATTTTCAGTACTGAGGTGGGTCAGTTGAGTGTGATCTAATTCTCTCTGCATTATGTTTGCCATGGAGGCATATCCTAAATACTGATGCACATTGGTGCAGCTGCAGCTGGTGTGACAAGCACATTGGGAAGGTCCTGAAGACCCTTTTTGAAAATGGAACTTAGGTCTTGCGTGTCTATCTGGTTTTACAAATGTTATCTCAGAAAAAAATGAAAAAGTATCAGATACTTCGAATTTAGTGGCCTGTTCATCCACCATCTTTTTTTAATTTAAAAGTACTTCACTAAAGTTCCTTCAAGAAAGAAAAACCTACGTTGAAATACCAGCTTTCGAGAAGTAGGTGATTGTTAAGATGAGACAAAGGAGCATGGCTTGAACAAAGGGAAAGAGCTCTGACATACATTTCAGAGTGTGAAGTTCTATTTCCTGCTTTGCTATGTGGGACATGGTTCTTGTAAAGCACGTGTTCCACTCCACTTGCCCAGCAATTGTCTTCTTCACTTGAAATATGACCCCTTTGTTACAATACGTTGGGTATAGTGATTCCAAGTAGAGACTGATTTCTGTATCAGAGTCTTCTTTCTTTTGAAAAGCAAGAAAGGAGAAGGTAGCTAGTATTACAAGTAAGGGGAAAACTTTTTTCCAAGGAGTACGTCGTTCAAGTTGAGGCAAATGAGCTTGCTGCTGAGTGGCTTCCAGAGAACAGAAGAGTCTAAGGCTGCTGCTGAAATTTGGACTCAAAGGATGGTTGCCTGACATTGTTAAATGCTTTTAGGCATGAGAGGCTGAAATTTTCTGTGCTCTTGAAAATTAGGGACTCACAGGATTAACCTGAGTCAAAGGCAGTGAAAACAGAAGCTATTCAGGCTTCTCCCTACATAATTGTCAATAAACCTCAGTCATGGCCTGTGATAGTCTTGGTATCCCAATCTTGTGGTGTTTGCATGAATACTGTCAAACATACACATATTCTGTGCTAGTTTTCTGTCATGTGGATAAATACCTTTTGGAGTTAGGTTGAGACCACCAAACTCTTTACATCTGAGTCTTTGTCCAGATTACGAAACCTTAAAACTGTAGCCTATTACTATGCCACTATTAACCATACCACAGACTTCTTAAACATTTATTCTACTCATAAATGAATGGGTCCAGTTTGCTTGCTCTGTCTTGCATAAGCTAGGAAGTAACTGTCCCTAGGAAGACACCGTTTGCAAGAAAATTAAAGGACATCCATGTTATTGAAAAACTTTTTTTTACATTAGTACAACTAACTTGAAAAAAATATCTGCATTGAAATACAGGTACTCCATAAGTATCTGTTCAACAGTGTTCTAATTCAGATTGACACATCAGGAGGTGTATTACTCTCAGACAAACATCTTGTTAAATACTTGCAGGATTTCCCATAGCGGATCTTACTTGAATCAAATAGTTCAAACGTTTCTTTTCTAAGTACAATAGAAGGGCAGGGCTTGTGTTTACAAAGTATTCCGTATGGAAATCCTGTATTAATTGAGGTACATTTACTTCACTTAGGACAGTGTCCGCATAGTAACTCTTAAAATAAAGGACTTTTTGCCTGTTCCAGAGAGGCAATCACATGCAAAGCTACCGCGTCACGTATAGAAAATCATGAGAAAATGGCTTGAGATATGTGCAGCGTAGACAGCAGAGATGTTCCCAGCTAAAGATGATGACTCTCACAGTAGATGTAAAATAATATCATTTATAAAAAGTAGGTTTATACCTATGGAAACTACTAAAGAGGCTGTGTCTTTCTCAACCTATTTCCAGAATGATGAACACAGGCAATGCCAGATGTTTTCCTTTTGTAATACTGCAGATTCACATAAGCTGTACTTTAAATTATGTCTCTGTGGCAGCAGATGTATTTTCTGTGGGTAAACACAATTTGCTTCCAGCCAATCTGGTGAAGGGTCTGGAGTTTTTATTATTAACAGTAAAGCATTTAGAGTTTCACGTAAAGGGTGTATAAGAAGGAAAAATAATATTATTACTCAGTAATAGGTGACTGGAATCACACTCCTATGAGTTCCTTATTTTGCTGTGCCAGAAAATGCCAGAACCAAAATAAGCCACATACAGAAAAATTAATCAGCATTTCCCTCTACACTGAGTTGGAAATGACATGTTGCTTCTATATTCTAGGCAGTGAAATTTATTTTTTTTTTTTTCTTGAATTATAATTCTGCTATAGTTGAAAAGATTATTTTGCCAGTGTATTAAATACCTGGGGGGAGGGGAGGGGGGGGAGGGGGGGGAAGTGTTTTAGAACATTTTCAGGTAAATGTAGGTCAACACAAAGGAATCATACAGTTGGAAATATTTTCCAGTGTTTATGTTCAGATGTTCAGACCTGTCTGGCTCCTCTCTATTTGCATGTGTTGGGGTTATAGGCAGTCCGGCTACATTCCACATTGATTTATATAAATATATTGCAGATTGTTAACCTCCAGCCAAATACCAGCAAACTTCCCTTTTCAGGAAGGTTTGTAACTTCTCACAAAACTGATGTACTGTGTAAAGGACATCTGTCTTCTGTGTATGCCCTATTGAGGGAATCATTAAGAGAACAGTGTTTGGCTTTATGAGAAATGTTCTGAGACATTTGCCCTTACAGTCACTATGTTATCATGATAATTTCATTAATAGTTGCTCATGTTATTATTACAGATTAAGTAAAATTAGTCATCTAGTAGAGGTAGGTGACCATCTCTCCACATTCTGTAACTCCAATTCCCAAATTATTACTCATTGGAAAGCTTCTTCAGGCTAAAAGGAAGGTGCATGTACCATTTTCAAAACATGGTTGGTTTGTGATTTTTTTAGATGTGGGACTTGAGGAAGGATAGTGAAAGTCACTGGCAGGAGTGTAGATGTGAAGCATAGAAGGATGGGCAGATGTTTATGAAACAGGTAAAACAGTGATTAAAGCTGGTACAGCAGACAAAGTAAAGATGAGACAAATCCTAATTAAAAAGAGAAAACAATAGAAAATAGAGTAACCAGATAGGAACGTGACATTATGAAGAGCTTTGCAAATTAGTTTGAACTTGATGTTGTGCAACAAGGTGAAATTATAAATTTCAGCAAAAAACTGACAGAAAGTGATGAGAGAAGAAAGCTTTCTTAGTAGTGGCATCTTGTGCCCAAAGCTTTTTTCCAGATTGTATCCTGACTCTGAAGGTATTCCCTGCACCCAGGAACTTGTAAGACTAATCAGAAAAAACATTCTGTTTCTGCCAAAGCATATAATGGTGAACACAGGAGTTATGTGGGAAGAAACTGAAGGTGCCTGCAAACACCTGTATATTTTTTTCTTGCAATTTGTTAAAAATGCCTGTACGTGCTGCAGCGTAGAATGCAGATAGATACCAGGGAATTTTCTGTATTAATTCTAGTTAATATTTCAAAAATTTTCTTTCCATTTAATTATTTTACTTTGAACATCTGATGAATTCTTAATTCTTAATCCTATTTCAGAATCCACCCATGAAAGAGAGATACTGTATTACTTATTTATCAGTAGTTATCTGATGAATTGAGAGCTCAAAGTCTGCTCTGTCTGTGCAAAGGTCTTTTTTTCATTCTACATGATGAGAAAATTAAATAGACGTATGAGCTGCAAGGTATGTATGTCCGTACTGGTTCCTCTATACTTACCTCCTCTTCTCTTTTCCTTCTCTCAGATTGTTTGATGTGTGCACCGTGTCACGAACAGACAGAGAGACCAAGTTAACATTAGTGTTTGAACATGTGGATCAAGACTTGACTACTTACTTGGATAAAGTTCCAGAGCCTGGAGTGCCTACTGAAACTATAAAGGTATTTAAGAAGAAAAAATGTTGATATTATAAATAGATAAATCACAGTGACAAAACACAATTTGATTCTATGGAATTTTGTTATATCAAAATTGAGTAATGCAGAGCTTGGGACATGAATTCAGCACAAGGATCTGTATTCACTAACAAATGCAATCTCTTTGTGGAAATGTTGCACTTGTTTTTTCTCCTGAATCCCTACTGGTTTACCAAATGTAGCATTATAAATCATTAGGAATGATCTTTGCTTGCAGCAGTAGGTAGATGATTCCATTATTGTTTAGTCCAAAACTACTTGAATATTTCCTAGAAGATATGTTTGGTAGAGTGCTGGGTATTGTTAGAGTGGATAAAATAAATCCTGTGCTCTTATCCCCTTTCCTTTGCCTTTTGTTTCCCCAAAGAGACTCCTTTTGTTTCATGCACCTCTTACCAGAAGTGTTCCTATACATTCCTAGAGCAGGACCTGGTGTGAGCTCTGCAGAGTGTGGGCTCAAGGAAGGGAGTAGTCATTACCCAGTAGAAGCTGGGAAAACTCTCAGTAGCTGAAAGGAAGATCATGAAGTTTTCCCATAATGTTACCTCATATTCTTCATCCCATCATGTTACCTCATATTCTTCATCTGTAAGGGAGGACCTCTTCCCAGGACAGGATGTGCTTGCATTATTGGTAGCAAAATACATATACCAATATCTCTTCTCTCCTGGGAATTTCACAGGAAAGTGCTACATTGAGGATCATAGCTTGAAATGTTTGACAGAATGTTTACACATGGGAAGAGAAGAAAAGGATTGGTGTTCCTATATTTTGACTGTGTCTGGTTAACATTTCTTTTTATTTTTCTTTTTTCATGAAGAGAAATAATTTATGTTTTCAGAGGCCAATTATCTTGCATTTGTATAAGTACTTTCTTTGTGTCATCTTAGTCTGGCAAAAGTCCTAAGGGAGGAAAAGAAAACATGAAACCTATCTGAAGTTTAGTTATTTTGATTTTTTGTTGTTGTTGTTTTGGTTTGGTTTTTTTGTTGTTGTTGTTGTTAACAGCTTCAAACTTTGGAGTTGTTTGATCTTTCAGTATAAAAATAGACATAAAACCGATAAAGATCTTTTCACTTGTTGTCAAAGTCACAAATGGATAATGTCAGTCAGTTCCAGCAACCATGTTTTCTAAGCAATCTTAGTGGATTAAATATTTTTTTTAAATGGATATAGCTTTGATTCCCAGCAGAAGACTGGAATGTACCTCTTGCATTTGAAGGACTCTTTTGTCATAAAGGACTCTTTTAGGGTTCTTCTTCTTTCTGGGGCTTTGAAGCTACCTAAGGGAACCATATTTCAATATAACTAACATTGTCAAAATAACTTATGAGGTGACTGACATGTTATCTAACTAAATATAATGAAACAGATGGGAACTGAGTGGCCAAGCCTCTGGAATCTCAGTTTGAAATTACTTTTGAGCTATGTTTCATTTAAAGCAAATAGAAGAGGTGAACATTAGACTAAAACAGTTGTGATATTCTAAAAGCCTGCTCTAAATTTGCACTAGTAGACTGTAATGCATATATATTGTATATTATGAAATGTAAACATACATTTCAAGGAGGTTATAGACTGTTGAAGGAAATTGGTGGGTTTACTTCTGAAAAGCACTATTCTGTATATGTGGTTTACTAGTTCAACCCAGTTGATATATCTGATAATTTGGCACAATAAAAGAGAAAAATTTAGACACTCAGAAATGAGGAGGAGCAATTCTGGTCTCTTAGGTACAGTGCAAATTCCACTGCAGCCAAGTGAAATTAGTGAGTGTAAAATTCAGCTTCTGGTACATACAGCTGTTTTTAAATGGGTGAGGAAAAATGTAAAATTGCTGTTTACTTGGTCTTTGCTGTTGATTTCAACATTTGCACAGGAGTTGGTGTGTTATTTCTTGAATTCTCCTTGGCATGGGAAAAAAAGAGAGATTTGGTTAAGTTGCACCCTGTTGCTTCACTATTTGTGTGAAATCACCCGGTATATGGAGGCACTTTTCCTGATAGTCAGGGCTGATTGCATGAGGAAGGATCTCAAGGCTTATTTCTAATGCATTTCAATACCTTTCTAATTATACAGTCTTCATGGATATTCCTCGTAGGAAGTGAAGCAAAGCAGTTCTCCTGGCTGTAGGGAAATATTGCCATTTTGAAGCAACTAAGCATTTAACCCAGAGCACATACATCGTTAAGTGACTAATCTGACTTTTTATAGTTTGGCTTTTGAGGTTAATATGGATTTGTACTTCATTTATTTTCCAGAATTGCAGACAATTTGTGTAGAGTATTTCCCCTTACCAGTAGCACAGTACAAAACAACTGCCAGTATTGTAAGACCATCTGTTAAAGTTCTGCATATGTCAGCAACATAGAGGTGCCAAATGAGCCGAGTAAGCTCTGGATAGCTTGAAGTTGAAGGATCTAATATACCTCTTTGGCACATGGTGTAAACTCAACAGTTGTTAGTGGAACATGAATGACATAAAATTACTATGAGAGAAGTATCAGCCCCAAAAGATCTTTCCTGTGTGAACTGGCTGCCATCATTACATACCATTTAGGGGAGGGAGACCCAGATTTTGCTGTTTTGGGGCATGCTGGGGATTTTAATTACCAACTGTCAAGGAATATAAGATGACACTGGTACCATTTTTAAGACTTTCCTCTGTGTTTAGCAGATATTAGTAGACTGTAGCAGTTCAGAGAAACTAACTGTATCAACCATTTAAACATAAATAAAGCTTTTATCTTAATGCTGCTCAGCAATGCCTTTCTAATGTCTAAAGCCCCACAGCAGGAGTCACCCCAGAGGTGTGCATAGGTGCCCATAAAATGGTAGAAGAGAGGCAGTTTCCCTTTGAGGCATTGCCTGGTAGTGGGAATGCTTACCCAGGATTTAGGGCAGACATGCTCTCTTCCCTTCCCTGTCACCAGGAGCATGAATGCTTTAGTCTGTTTCTGTGACTATAGCTCTGGCTACTGAGTTCTAGGTTATTGTGGACAGAGGCACTTAAAAAATTTTCTGCTGAAGCACTTCCATTATTTTTTAATGAAGTATACTTCAGGATAGAGGGATGGAGAATTTAATTCCAAATACTCATGAACATGGCATTCATCTTTGAAAGAGAACTATGTACAAGGCCTTAATTTAATAGCATGTCTTTGTAAGTACTGGATTATAGTCCTGCTCACCCTTGTTGGCTTCCTCTGTCAGAACTGATTAATATATGGTCCATACATGATGAATGAGAATCTGCAATGACAACATCTTCCTTCTTTTCTCTCTACCCATTGTCTCCTCCCTTTTTTTTTCTTGGGATGCTCTTTAATTTTAGGGCAGTTTATGTGGAAATGGAAGGTATGAGTTCAGTTTCCTTAGGACACAGCTGTTAGTCATGTACAGGTCTTTGGTAATGTTAATGGTGTTAGCAGTTGGGCCTCTGAGAAACTTGGCTCATTAGGAACTTTTGTTAGTTGACATAAGGGTAGTGGAAGTGGGAATGACACGTCTCTGCTGCGGAAAGATTAAAAAAACCAAACCAAAACAAAACAGCTAACAGGTCACTAAAGCATTTTGTTGTGTTAGTCTTCTAGACTGAAGCAGGTTTAAGCTAGGTAGCCACATTTTGATGAGATGCTTGTGAGTCTGGCATGGTTTTTTTGATCTTAAAGGATTTGGATGTGAGCATGTTATGAAAGTAACTACATTTTTTGTATGGAAATCATGTGCATGCAAATAACTGATGTTTATTTATTTAAATTATTGCAATATATGCAACAATATTTAGATTTAAATTAATATATGCATATGATGACTTTATATATAGAGTGGTAAATTGTTTAGGAATGGCTCTTTGGAGTTCCTTCCAGTCATCTTGTTCTGCCAGGTAAAAGAGTCCATAAGAACGAGAGGAGATAACAAGCAGTTACTGAGGTTCTTTAATTGACTTTATGAGGTAATTTCATTATAAGTAAACTTGTGGCTTCTTACAATAGTTTTCTTACATCTGATCAGAACTTAGCCTGCTCAAGCTACACATGCTAACTGGGCTGTTTCTGTTTCAATCTGAAAGTCAACAGAGGAGGGAGCAGAACAAAGGTTTCCCTTGTATCTGTCGCATTGCGTTATCTATTATGGGATGTTAGAAGAGCTGGGAATATCCTTCTACCCAGGTCTGTGATGTGTGAATCTTTATGGTAATCCCCCCAGCCTGGAACAAGGCAGCCAAATCACAGAGAGAACAGGGTTTAAAGTATATCCTTTTCTCTGCTGTTTCATGATTCCTCACCTGAGTGAATGGCTTCTGTGGATATTATTCTGTGTCTCCTTTGCATAGAAAGCCTAGACCACCATCTGATTTAGGGATCCAGATTTTCCTATTTAGATGCCTAATATTTAGGAAGTACAGCAGTGAACCTAATTTGCTTTTGTGGATTTGTCTGATAGTAGCCCATAAATGGAAGTTTAAAATATTACCCCCAGTCCTAGAATAAACATTGCTGTTGCATCCCTGTGCAATTCCTGTAACTTACATTACCTGCTATCAAACCAGTCAGACTGGTCACATCTTCACAAAACTCATAGAAAATTACTATGAGGATGTTGCTTCTCAGAAAGCAAACCAGTGTTCAGTGTTGTGAGGTGAGTCATCAGCCATCTGCCACAGTTGTACGTACTCAGTTGATCATGTATGAGATGTGGACCAGATGTCACACAATCATGCAATTCTGAAAACAACACAAGGTATTCCAGGAAAACAGATTCGCCAGTACTGAGAGTCTTCAGATTGTGGCTGTATTTAACAGCATCAAAGTTAAAAGTCACAAAAAAAAAAAAAAAAAAAGATCCTCTTCAAATTAGTAAGAAAGATACTAAGAGAAGACCTGTTACTAACATTTTCTTAGCAGTACTTTTGTGGGAAAGAAAGAAGCAAAACTTTGTGAGAAATTGAGTCCACAAATAATGGATCAGATCCCCAGCTGATGCTAAGAGGTGTATATCCATTAGCTTCACTGAAACAATGCCCATTCACACCTGGTAAGGATCTTATTCTTTGTGAAGTATTTTGCAATAAGTTTTGTTCTGAAGTCATATTACAAATTATAGAAGAGGTGCCACTATAAATAAATGGAAAAAAAAAGAGGTCAAACAGATGTATTATTGTGGGGTAAATATTTTATTTTTTCTCTGTTATCCTACTACCAGTTGGACCACTGTGTGGAAAGGTAACAGGAATAAGAACAGGTGCCCTGAACAAGTGGCAGCTCTGAAGGTACTAAACATTAAAAAGAAGATATTCTCCAAAGCGTGGTAGTTCCCTCTGTTGCAGGTGTTGTCATTTCCTTCCCATACTGTGCTGCATGTAGAGACACAGCCACATCTCCTTTGGTGTGGTGGTGCAGGTAGTAATGTACAGTCTGACCAAGGGGCTGGGAGTCATCATGATTCAAATGAAGGGACTGCTGAATGCAGAAAGCTGAAAAATATAATGCTGTACCCATACAGTTGCTTATGTAGCTTGGACCTTTTTCCAGTCAGTGTACAGCCACTGATTTAATTATGGTGGCATTAAATATCTCCAGATCCCTACCATTTCCCAATTCAAATGCAAACATTTTCAAACTAATGATAAAGTATAGCTTTTTGTAGTGCTGTAGCCCTGGACTGCCCAGACCTCCACTGCTTGCCAACTGAGAGCTCGTAAATATGTGAGACACTGCAATAATTTTAAATCACCCTGATTTAAAATCATTGGAGCGCTTCACATTTTTTCAGTTGTTGCTGTTTGGAAAGCAGTCAAGTAACATTGTGGCATAATGCATGGAAGTAACCTGCCTGAAATAGTAATTTTAGTCTTTCAAAGCAATGACAGTGAATGAGAAATGTCACTGTGAAAAGATGTCTATCATGGACAAGGATGATGTCTATCTCTAAATAGACATGTCAACCAACTTTTATGGCCCAAACTCTCAAGGCAGCTGTACAGTCCAGTAGAGCCCTAAGGGACACATCCTTCTTGAAGTCAGAAGGAAGCTATTGTTTTCAATAGATGGAGGGCCAGAAATGATCTTTATTCAGAAAGTCAAAGGGAATTAAGAAACTGAAGAGATTCTGAATTGTGGGCAGGGACGGAGATTGAGCCTTTGGTAGAACAGAATTTATGGTCAAGTCATTGCAAAATTGCAGTGTTACAAATGCTGGAAGTGAAATGTTACTTCATTACTATCAGCTCATTTCATTTCTGTTAATTCTGCAGAGGTGGATGTTGATGTGATGCAAAAGAAAGTGTATGAATCCTACTGCTCTGGATTATGTTGAGATGCTCTTGCATTATTAGTGACACCGGGTTTTTGCTGTTGAAACATCATGTGACAGCAATTGCCATGTGAAATGCTTTGATGACACTGAAGGAAAGAAAGGGAGCATGTAGTAGGAATAATGCTCAAGCAGGTGTAAAAGTGGGGCTAGACTGCCTGGCAGCATTCAGAGACAGTGCCAGACTATTCCACGGTGAGCCAGTGGCATTTCCTCTGAGTGGGGAGTATTTTGGAGATGCTTTCCTTTGTCTCGTGGTGGTGGTGTATAGCCACAAATTGCTCTCTAAGTAAATCCTGCCTCAGTGATCAGCAGAAGCGTCACTCGTGTTTTCAGAGTCTTTCTCTTCATCTAAGACGAGATGCCATAGTTAAATGAGTTGCTACAGTTAAAGCAATTAAGAGAAAGCTGTTGCAGCTCATGGTGCACGTGAAGCAGTCGCAGAATAATAGACCGAAATGTTTGCAGTTACCCATGTTCTAAATTTTGCTTACAAGCCATATGTTACTTTTGACAAGTAATTTGAAGGTTGGACTGCAGCAGAAGTGAGATAAAGGGGAGACATTGAGAGAGACATTCTTGATTTTTATGGGGGAAGATAGGAATCACTTTCTAAATAGTACTTTTTGCACTGCAAGGTAATCAGGGCCTGTGCCTGCATACCCACAAAGCTATACTTCAGCCCAAAACAAGTTCATAGAGCTGAGAGAGGCAGAATGACGAATTACAACAAGGTAGGTAGTTGGGAAACCTGACCAACATTTTTCTTGAGCTCCAGATTCTAATGGCTGGAGTCAGCTGATCTGGGAAATGAAGCATTGTGGGAGAATACTTTTCCCATCTCAGCCAACCCAAGCTATTGCAGCTCAGATTCTGTATACTAGAATATTCGCAAAGTGTCCATATTTATTCACAGCAAATATACAGCTGTAGTGAAAAATAATTCAAAACTTGGCCACAGACAATACATACCTAATGGAAGATAGTTTCATAAATTATTTCTTTATAACACTGTTTTATCTGTTCCACCCCAAGAGAAATTTAATACTCTTGCACTAGCTGTGTGCACTGCTTCTATACCAGTGAATAGAAAGGTTATTGTAGCCCACAGTAAAAATGAATTTGAAGCGCGTTACTTTAGAGGCACTCAGATTTAATCAAGATAAATTGTGTTTGTTTCTTTCCTCTGTAACAGATGTATATAAGTTAGGCATATATCAAAGTCCCATACAAATGGATAGGGACATAATTTTTTTGTATGTGTACTGTATGTTTTCATCTGTAGGACTTAAAATTAGCATTAGGAACTTGTACAATAATTTTATATATATAGGCACATAAATACACATACGTATATATAATTATTGTAGAAGTCCTCTAGCATATTTGCAGGGGAAAAAAAGTGCTATTTGAGCATGTGGGAGAAAGGGAGATTTGATGATCATCACTCTACTGTCTATGAAGTTCATGACCTCAAAATAGCTGTGGGCCAGAAGAGGCCAGGACTGGCAACTCAGATGCTTAGAGAAGAGTCCAAAGTACAAGAATAGAAAAAGGTATATGTGAAGGTATACTACACATACATGTATATACATACACAGACACGTGTATCTGCGGATTCCCAGAGTCCATCCCATAGGCTTATGTTTCAGCTCATCATCAAATACAGCTGAGCTGGAATGAGGGCTCTCACAATCACAGGGAAGGAATAAAATGGGACCCAGCCAAGGCTGCGCCTCTCCCTCCTACTCAGTGTGTCGGACCAGAGACACATGGAGAGCCCCTGTCCCACCCATCCCTGCAGATACCAGAACACACACAGTTCCTCCCTGCTTCTCGTCGTCTGGCAATCAGGGACAGAACTGCAGAGAAGCACCAACCAGTGGCATCAGCCAGCAACACTCAGCTGCTGCAGCAACCAAAGCCAAAACCTCTGACATTCAGAGAGCTTCCAGTGATTTCAACTCAAAGTTCTCTGCCTGTGCTAATCCCATTTTTTCCAACTCTTTCTTCCTTCTATCCTTTCCATCTTCATTTTTTCACCTCACTTTCACTCTATATTTACACTGTATGCATATTTCTACTCTTTCCCTCCCTCCAGAGCTTTTCTCTCCATCACTTTTCTTTCCATTTTGCTCATCCCCTCATAACTGACTCTACTCTCATAAAAAGTAATATCATGGAACCGTCACGCTGTTTCTCCACCTGGGGTCTGTCTTGTCCATTTTATTTGTGAGCTTTCAGTGGAAGAGGCTGTGTGAAAACCCTTGACTGTATAGAGCCCACCATAATAGGTCCTCCTTTTTGGCTGGCCTTTACACAATACCTTGTTAAACATGAATCATGATAATCAGATCCTACAACAGCATTATTGTCTAAAAGAGTGCTTCTCCTCTGCTCTGCTGTTTCCCCATCACAGCCACTTCACACATTTACACAACTGCTTCCTTTATATATCAGTGCTCTGTAGTCAGCGTATGGTTCATGTTACAGGTTTCTCAGGTTTCAAAGTGAAATAAAATGAGCTTTCTTCCATTTTGAGAATATCCTTCTTTTTAAGAAGTCCAAACAAAGACACACATTATGAGTAGGTTCACAAGCAGCTGCCAGAAGACAGAAAATTTAGAATGGAAACACAAGTGAAATAACAGAAATGCTGTTTGTTGTTCGCTCTTGGTGTGACAGCAAGGGAAAATATTTAGAAATTAAAATGATTAATTTATTTGTAGCTTTAATAAAGCAGATGTAGTTTTGTAGTATTTGCCAATTTCAGTACTCCAGAGCACAACTATGGGTCAAATCCTTCTGTGGTGTAACTGTTCACTTCTTAGGGTTCCTCCAGGGGTAAGTGTGGTGCAATGCTATTAGCATCAGTTAGCAAGCATTTGTTTTCATGCACAGCCTGAACAGTTTGCAATTAAGAAAGAGCAAATTACAAAGGCTCAAGCTCCTAGATCAAATCTGTCCTTAATTTTTGGGTTGGAAGCCTTACCCAAAGACACATAAACATCAGCATTTTAGTTTCTTCTTACTCCTCTGTTAACGTTACAGCTATACAGTGCTACCACTTATGTCAGTATACATAAAACACTTAAACTCATGCTGGAATGTATACCTGAACCTTCTGGTTCAACTTAAGACCTTAAAGGAGAAATCCCAAAGGGAGCAGAGGCACTGCTCCAGCAAAGCACTTCAGATTCTGCTTAATTTTATGTAAACATGTTGCTCCATGAAGTGAGATTGAAAAGACTGCAAATTAGAAGAACTAACAGATGAGAGTCAGTTGTTACCCCATGCTACTAACCTCTTGAATTCCAAGGTTATAGCAAAGAAGAATGGCAACCATTGTTTCCATAGTGTCAGATTAGTCATAAACATACATTTTGCTCATGTTTAAATGCTTTCTCAGAGTGAGGAAGTAGTCTTCCCTCAAAACTTGTGTGTAAGCAATGTCCATGCCTTTGGAACCAGACTCCTGACTATTCACAAAAGTGTGTCATAGTTGGTCATCATAGTAAACGGACTCAGTAATGGAAAAGGGCTTTGGAGGATCACAGGTTTGATGGACTGGTTTGTTTATTACTTTTTTCATTAATACCATAACTGTTTTGGCCATAGAATTTATCCTGTTTGCCTTTGGAAATTGTGACCCTTGAGAATATCCATTCAAAAGAAGTATCTTTTTTTTTACCATCATTAGCAACTCATTAGAAGCCAGCACATTATATCTTTATTTACATTGAACAGTGTCTTATACCATAAAGGGCCCATTGAAATTAGTGGCTTAATTGCAAAGGTTATTGCTCAGCAGTTTTCACTGGTGCTAAATATGTGTCTTTACAAACAGTGCCATAAAAATTCTAAAACCAGTATTTCTAAGACCACTTCTGTGGTCTATGCAATAGGAAGCATTACACTGTAACTTTAAAATGCCAAAAATAATCAAGAAGACATGTTAGCCATCTCTTAAGAGCATTTAATTTCCAAGCCAATAAATTCAGCTGTTGAATTTTTATCCTTTGTTTTAGGATGTGACAGTTCTGTTGCATAACTACAATTAAAGAATCTCAGAAGGCTCTGAAATGTTACAATATTCTGTGGATGCAAACGCAGTCATTTTTCGTTTAGTTTTACAGCAGGGAAGGGGCACTGAAATGGCAGCATGTTGCCTTTTTTTAACATCTTGGTTATGATTCATTCTAAAATATTCTTTCATTTGGAATTAACTTCAGATATTCCTGTTCTGACAAGCAGAGTAAATATTTTAGCAAGGACTTTTTAGAGAGAAATTTTGACAGTAACATACTTCTCCCTTAGCGTTACAAAGGAAATACTTGCTATCCAAACCCAGGGTCGACATTTTAACAGACATGGTTCCAAAAGAATACGTAGGATGTAACAAATGTAAAATGCATTTAATGAAAGAGTATACAGATGTCTTTCATGTATTTTAAATAAAAATGTCTAATTTGAGACTTGAGAAAGTCAACAGTGATCTCTGAGCCATATGCTTGTTATTACAATAGTCTGTTGTGTATAACTGTCATTCAGTGAGAAATAACACAGACCAAAAAGGAAAAGACATATAAAACCATGATGTTAAAGGAGGAGAGACCATCTTACAAAGCAATTTTTTATTATGTTTTTGCCTTGATTACACTATATCTCTTTCTTGCTTTTTGTTTGCTCACATAATTCCTGCTGATGTCTATAGGGCTCATTGAAGACATAGGAAAAGGAGTATAGAGGCCAAACTGTGTGGGCTATAGTGAACCAAAACTGCAAAGAGATGCATACTTGACAGAGAGTTTAAAGTAAAAATAAACCACAGTTTCTTTCCTTGGTTTCTGGAGCAGAAAGTAGCAAAACAAGCAGAAAACTTTTGGTTATTGATGAAATGCTTAGTTTAACTTCCTTACCTCAGCTGCTTTGAGTGTTTCATACTTTAACCTTCATTTCAATGAAGAATTTAGACCTAATTTGACTTAGGTTTGCGCCTGTGAAACTGGGGACTTGGAAAATATTTCAGAAGTAGCTTTAGCCTTATGTTTGCATTTTGTTCTTCTGTAAATGTGGTGGAGGTAACCTTGATTTGCTATTTAGTGGAGTCACGCTTTATTGTGACAGAAAACTAAGAACAGTCCTTCAGTGAAAATAACAAAGACCTACCCCATAGTGATTGATGAGAATGTTGTACAAGTGAAATGAGCTGGAAAGTCATCATCTTGTCTTTTCCTTTGCCACAGGAAAAGCATAACAGAGAGATTTCTTTTCTTCTGGTCCTGATAAGGAATCTAACGAAGCATAAGGAGAGGTTACACAGCATGGAAATGTGTTACACCCAGCTGCTCACTAGCTTGCAAAGCTGCAGAAAATAATACAGTTGCTATTTAATAAACAAAAGAAAACAGAAGTCCTTTGATAATGATCCCTAGACTCTCTCATTTGCCCTTCTGAAGATACAGTTTGTTTCTACTTAATTGACTGCCATTTGAGAATAACAGAGAGTTTGATATTGTATTGTATGATTTGTAATGGTTGGGGGTTTTTTTGTTAATAGGGAAAACAAAAGACTTGTCTTTCTAGGGCCTGATTCAGCAAAGCACAGTGTGTGCTTCAGGTTGTCTGGATAGTAACTGCTTTTATTCTCATAGGTTTTCCATTAATGGTTACAGTGCTGCTACAAAGAAGACATGTAGTCTTCTTTTCCAAACTGGTTTACATAATCAATAGCACACTTTTTCGCTTGTCAAAAGTTACCCTTTTGAGAGGCAATGATGCATTTGTCATGAGCTCCATTTGTTATGCACAACATTTGTTCTTTACTTTCAAAAGATACTTCTTCATGGAAGCAGTTTGTTCCATTGATTGGCTATTTTTACAAATTAACTCCTAACATACTTTTGTCTTTTTATTAAAAATCTCTTAAGAGCCTGTTTTGTTTAGCATTTTGGGAAGTGGGGGAAGGGAGAGAATGTCATGCCTGTGAAAGATTGGAAGCAATTCTTTCCTCCTGAGAAGACTATTGACTCTCATGTTGCACCTTCCCCCATTCCCCAAGCCTCACTCTCACTCCCAAAGCAGACCTGATTCTTGTCTATTGTGCTAACATTAAGGAATAAGTAGGCTCATCGCTCATTGTGTCACAACGAGTTGAAGATGCCTCCTTTCTTACGAACCAGTCAAGTGTTCAAAAGAAAACAAGGTGAGGTTTACACTAATTTACGCTAATGTAAATCAGTGTCATTTTGCTCAGAACAGGAGGTCCTATGGCCGACGGCACTTAAGAGAGAGTCAGCATATGTGTGGGACCATATCCCAACACTGCAGCCACAGCAAACATCTCAGACACATCACTATCTGTTACAGTTTGTTATACATGAAATCCAGAGATGAAATGCTGAGGCACGTTGAGGCATGCTAGTAGCATCTTCTGCTGGTCTACCTTGCTCCCTAATCACCTGTCCTGTGGAAGGCAGCAACCCAAAGAGATGGAATAGGACGACAGGGTCTGAGACTGAGAGTGGTAGGAGAAGAAATGGCTGAGATGGGGTGCAGTGGAGGCGTGAAGAGAAGGGTCAGAACTGGGGATGTGGCAGGAAAGGGCAACAGGGCACATGGAGGAAAGAAAGAAGTAGAGGAAAAGGTAGGAACTCAGAAAAGAAAGGAAAAAGTGATAGACCATATAAGTGGAGGGGAATGGTCAGCCATTACACTACTGCTGCTGTCGGGAAAACTAATCGTGCTTTCAGTGAAAACAGAAGAATTTGTGCACTTGCTTGACTCCTCTTGCAAAATCTCTTTTCTATGCCTTACCTGTAGGCTGAAACTCTTGTTCTCCTTGTAAAGCTGTTGGTTCAAGAACTAATGATTTTTTACTGAGTGCTTCCAAGAAAGAGTTCTCTTTTTACCTACTTTTGATGTAGATGTAGTAAAGCAGCAGTAAGATTCTTATCCTGAAGACTATTTTGACAGATCATACAATGCTACAACAGCATTGCAAAGCTGTATGTGCAATTCTTGGATTGGGGGTCCTGGTCAAGCTGGCTCCAGTAGGCCATTGTTGCTTCTCAGCTATTCCTTGAAGCCCATTTCTACTCATAATTTATATCCAAGAAATCTTTCCTCTTGTGTGTATCTTTGGTTTTCTTGAAGGTTGTTGTGCCTTTAAAACCGAAAGCAAATTCTAGATCTTTGGTGTACTTAACAAACATTAACCAGTTAATTTTTTCAACACTCATGAAGTAGTTAACCATTATCTCTGAATTCATAATATACAGCAAGAGAGGCAGCACCATTAAATGAATTCCTGTGACTAGAGCTCAGATAGTAAATGACTCAGATATATGAGATCAGATCAAAGATGACTCAGATCAATGATACAACCATTGAACTGAGGAGCATCATGGTACTTCTGCCATGCAAGTACATTACAAGCAAAAAAAAAAGATTATTGTAAAAGTGGCTTTTCAAAGAGTGCACAACAGCTTTATTTATTATGCATTCCCTGAAGGGGTTAGGAAGGGAGTGTCTTCTTACTTTCCTCTGTGTTCACATCTTTAATAAAAACTTAACTATTTATTTAAAGAGTGTCTAACTCTAGAGAATAGCTGCATTTCTGTGTCTGGTGTCATGCTGACACTTTTGTCTCAGAAAACGTGGGCTGTATCTCTCTGAAGGTCCTGCTGGTTCCATGAGTGTGGGAGGAGGATGGAAATATTAAAAAGCCATAGGACCAGCTCACATCTTTGAAAGCGGATGGATAGAACCCTAGCAACTTCACTGGACTTTGCTTTTGCCTAATATGAGGCCATCTTCTTCAGTATGCAAGTGTCATCCATGACTATCATGAACTCCTAGACATTTTTATGATGTAAGCAGTCAAAACTAATTAGGCCAAAGTCCAACCTCTACAGGAACCCTAATTTCTAATTCATAAAGGTGACCCTGCTATCCTGCCTACGTCTGTTACATTGCCTTGAGCTCTTACGTATCTGTATACATCACAAAATATATTTTCTTATATATCAGGAAAGGGAGCAGGCTTGTCTTACTCTAAGTTTAAGTTTCCTGTTAAACAAAAATTGCTGGACTGAGTTTATAACTTTGAAGGAGCCATAGGAACTAAGTGCTCAAGTCCTATTGATTTTACATGACATTTGTTTCTAATCTGTAGCATCCTATTGACTGTTTCTTTCTCAGTTTAAAAAAGGCATAACTTATTTGTTGTTGCCATGCAGGTGGTTCATAAAAAGCCCGTGCATTTTTAGTGGATACTGCTTAAACAACTGAGAGAGAAATTAAAGGAACGGTCATCTTGAGCCTTTTGTGTCTCACCAGTGATTTGACAGTTTTCAAAAAAGTCTTGGCTGAAATGTTCAAAGCTGCCTTGGTTGTAGGAGGTTTGGTCATCCAAATCCCCTGGGATGCTTCTAAAGCCTCATCCTTTGTTGTTATGTATCAGCATATAAACAAATCCCAGCCCTCATGATGCCACACTGCAGACAAATCCAATGAGAATTTCTGCAGAAATGTCAGTAATGTTGCCAAGGTGTTGATAGACCATTAGGAAGAGTAGTCTTTCATATATCTCTATGTATTTACATAATTTGAATGCTCCTCTGGACCAGGATCCATTTGGTCTAAGCTGTTTGCACTTGACTTTGCACATGTTAAGATGGTCTTTGTTCTGAGGTTAACTCTTCTTGTGCTCAGATGACAATGTAGGACAGTCACCTTCCAGGGCCTTCCACACTATCTCTGATATTAAGTTAGCAGTCCCCAGAAGATAAATTTACAGATTTACCCTTGTAGGAGACTTTACCTCCTAAGTCCAGAGCTGTTTATAAAGCATTTTTCTTGATGTATGTGCACAGCATTGTTTCAGCTTTCTAATCACTGACCAGCTGGCTTATTAGTGAATAGAGATGTGGGCCCCTTGCCACATTTCATGTGAGGTCTTGGCTGGGTCCAAGCAGGCAGCCTGCAGCCAGTGTCAAGGCAATTCAAGAGGTATTGGCACAGCAGTGTCCCCATTAATTTCTGCTTGTCACATGCTGTCATGCAAGTTACACCAGAGAGGAAATGACCGTTAAAACAAAAAAAAAAGTATGCTTGTGGCACTTGGTCCCCTCCAGACGTTATCCCTGAGGTTAAACAAGTGGATACAATTAGCTGCTATCCACAGACAGCTGCAGGGAAGGAGAAGCTGAGATCTGGGCCCCACAGCAACGTGTCTTTCCTGTTAGTGAGGAGTGTTGGCTGTCAACTTATGCTATATTTTTAACCCTTCACGTAGTTTGAGTAAATTAAAAGATCTGTTATGACCAACCGCGTCTAAAGCTGCAGGGCCGATTGAGCAGTGTTCTCCTCTGGGGAAGAAGTTTTGTCTGTAGACCCTGTTTCTCATAAGGACTGGTGTGAGCGGCGATGGAGGAGAATTGACTTGTCAGTAGTTGATAATTTACTGCAGTTTGGAGATTCTGTCAGGGAGTGAGACAGTGATTTCTGTGAACTCCTCTCAGAACCATACTGAAGCAGTTGACGGGCGTCACATCCAGCTTTGTGGATTTTCTGGGTGCACAAATGTCTCTGATTACATCAGGAGAGCTTCCACAAAGACTGCAGCAAGTGATTATACACTTAGGATGTCCCAAAATAAAGCTTGGGAATACAAAAGCAAAGTCTATAAAGAGGAAATTACAGTGATGTCCCACAATAAGAGAAGGAAATACATAGTATTAAAAGCAATCACAAATCTTTTTTTAAAAACTGAAATCACTAAGCTCTCCTGAGAGGTGATAGAAACAGGGGAGTTCACGCAGTGCTCCAGAGTAGATAGATTGACTTAGTCAAGTGAAAGCCTGGGTTTTTACCCCAGAAGGAAGAGGCTCACAGCGTCAGTTGAAGGAAAGATGGCTTGCCTTATTGAGAAACATGACCATTAAAGAAACTGGAATTATATGAAAAGCGTACTCCAATTCAAATTGCAGCTCTGCTGTAGCTATCCAGCCAGACCTGATGTGTTGCTTAGATACCAAATTTTGACTGGTGTCAGTTCCTAGAAATATTACAGAAGGGGCTTCAGAGCCAATATGTACAAATCACAGATGCTAATTCAAGTAATTTCTATGGGGCTTACCAACTGGGTGAGCCAGTAAAGTTTGGGGGATTTCTTGGTTCACTGCAGCCTTCATCTCTTTATCAGATGATGTGAGGAATAAAAGAACAGAGCGGGTAACAACTGGCAAACCAGGATTCACTGTGAGAGACTACTGTCTCCAATATAGTTATTAAAAGTTTCCCAGAAGGTATTGGGGGATGTACAAAACAGTGATTATATCATCCAGAGATACAGGAAAAAAAATTTGTTTCCTTATCTAGGCTCAGATCTATACATTCTGTTAAGAGCTGTGCTTTCTATTGTTTATTCTGCTGGGCACAAAGAGTGGAAAGGTTTGAGTGGAAAGGTGACAGAGATTGTTAATCGCAGTTTCATTTACCTGCTATAAAAATTTCACAGCTGGGACAGGTCTTGATAACACTGGCACATTTGCCAATTTCTGTCAGATTGTTAGAACAAAAATCCCCACTGTTCGCATTTAATTTGCATGTATTTTTTCTTAACGGTATGAGTAGCCAGATAGAAAATGTTTTGTGTTTCATTTACATGTCTGGTAGCTTCACTTTGATAGGAATTTCTGATACACTGAATCACTGAAAATAAGTAAGCAGGACAATAATAATATAGGATTCTTTTTAGTCATGCAAATTCCTCTTGTCAAATATGAAAAATAGCAGTTGATAAAGTAAAATTTGAAAGACCTATATTGCAAACTGTCTTGACAGCTGTTGATCTATAAAATGAGAAATTGATGTGGAAAGACTTACAGACACTTAAATTAATATTGATCATCCCAACATTAAATGCATCCACATGAGTGCCTATACATCTGTATGTACGTATGTATTCCACAGATGTGAAATACGTATTTCATATACGAAATTGATCTTTGGCTCACAACTACTGAGATGAGTATGAAAACCTGGCAGTATTAAAATACTGGTAATACAGGCATGTACTACAACTGAAACTTTTAAAGACCCCCCCCAAAATATAAATCCAGGTCTCTATTTTAAGGAGGGCAGACAGAAGGTTACTCAGAACAGTTCCTTGAACACAGTCGGGTGCATTTGTTTGTCTTAATCTAGTCTTAATTCCATTGCCTTTACTGCTGGTGAGCACTGGTGTTTGGGGAGCATCTGGAGCGCTCCAAAATATGCTTGGGTAGGATCTCCTGCAGCAGAACAAATTTAGTGATTCCCTTCTAACTTAGAAGGGACAGTTGGTGAACTTAAGCAAAGGGACTAGAACATGACACATTAAACCTGTTGTGGTGGCTGTGTATTGAAAACACACAAGGAGGAGCATGACAAAAGGAAAATAGTGCCTTTGTATAATGAAAGCTATTATATACATACATGGAATTCACTCACAAACTTACAGCCTTGCAACTGCATTTTTAAACCTCAAAACTTTTTCAAAGACTATGATGGACCTTTAAAATTCAGTTAAAATTTTGCACTTTTCCTGAGTCTTCTGCACAGTTGTGGTAAATCTGCTTGTGAATGACTTAAAATGTTCGTGATATACAGGCAGGTTCATGCGTAATAATGACTTTTGCAAGTTTTACTAGATTGACTATTAATTGATTAACTTTATTGTATTCCATACTAATTTATTTAGGACTTTATCATCTTGGTTACCTTACTACTTCTAATAGCAGCCAAAATAGCCTTCAAAATGGTGTTTTAGAGACTCCAGTCCTTCAGGTATTGTATCTTAAATTGTTATACAAACAGTTCCAGCCATAAAAACACACACACACCCCCCAAAAAAACCCCAAAACCAAACCAAAACCAAAACCAACCAAACAAAACAACAAGAAATGCCACCAAAACAACCCAACTATATTAATTTCAGTGTATATACTCTTGCAGTAGACTAGTATGGATAACATTGCATTCAGTGGCATTATTGAAAACACTAAAATGCATGAGTGTGCGTGTCTGTTGAGTTCTTCATCCTAACAACTGGAAAATCAAGAATCACTTGTCTGAGCTGTGCTTTCTTTCTTATAAAAGCAGATTAAAATAGGTTAGAAACTGTTTATCAGAATACCTGCATGGATGAACAAGGAGCTTCTGGAAAAGCTCTAGTGGCAGAAGGAAGTTTACAGAATGTGGAAAAAGGGACTGGTCTCTTTGGAGGATTATAGGAATATTGTCAGAGTATGTAGGGATGCAACAAGGGAGCCTAAGGTCCTCTTGGAATTAAATCTGGCCAGGGATGTTAAAGATAACAAGAAGTGCCTCTTCAAGTACATCAGTAGGAAGTTAAAGACTAGGGAAAATGTGGGCCTGCTGCTGAATGAGGTGGGTGCCCTGGTGACAGAGGACACAGAGAAGGCAGTTACTGAATGCCTTCTTTGCTTCAGTCTTCACTGCTAAGACCAGCCCTCAGGAATCCCAGTCCCTTGAGGTAAGAGAGGGATCTTTGAGGAACGAAGACTCTCCCTTGGTCAGTGAGGATCAGGTTAGAGATCATTTGGGCAAACTGGACACCCATAAATCCTTGAGCCCTGATGGAATGTGCCCAGGACTGCTGCGAGAGCTGTCTGATATTGTTGCTATGCCACTCTCATGGAAATATGGAGAACAGGAGAGGTACCTGAGGACTGGAGGAAAGCCAGTGTCACTCCAATCTTCAAAAAGGTCAAGAAGGAGGACCCAGGAGATCAGTCAGCATCACCTACTCCCCTGTAAAGTTGATGGAACTGCTCATTCTGGAGGTCATCTCTAAGGACATGGAGGAAAAGGAGGTTATCAGGAATGGTCAGCATGGATTCACCAAAGGGAAATCATGCTTAACTAATCTGATGGCCTTCTATGATGCCATGACTTGCTGAGTAGATGAGGGTAGAGCAGTGGATGTTGTCCACCTTGACTTCAGCAAGGCTTTTTTACACTGTCTCCCATAACATCCTCATAGGTAAGCTCAGGTGGTGTGGATTAGACAAGTGGACTGTGCGGTGGATTGAGAACTGTCTGAATGACAGAGCCCAGAGGCTTGTGATCAGTGGTGCAGAGTCTAGTTGGAGGCCTGTAGCTAGCTGTGTTCCCCAGGGGTCGATACTGGGTCCAGTCTTGGTCAACACATCATCAATGATCTGGATAAAGAGACAGAGTGTATCTCAGCAAGTTTGCTGGTGATACAAAATGGGGGAGGAGTAGCTGAAACACCAGAAGGCTGTGCTGTAATTCAGCAAAATCTGGACAGGTTGGAAAGTTGGGCAGAGAGAAACCTAATGAAGTTCAGCAAGGGCAAGCATAGAGTCCTGCACCTGGGGAAGAATAACCTCAGGCGCCAGTACAGGGCAGGGGTTGACCTGCTGGAAAGCAGCTCTGCACAGGACCTGGAAGTTCTGGTGGACAACAGATTAACCATGAGCTAGGAGCTCGTTCTTGTAGCCAAGAAGGCCAGTGGTATCCTGGAGTGTATTAAGAAGAGCATGACCAGCAGGTCAAGGGAGATTCTCTTCCCTCTCTGCTCTGCCCTAGTGAGGTCACTTCTGAAGTATTGTGTCCAGTTCTGGGCTCCCCAGTTCAAGAGAGACAGGGAATTACTGGAGAGAGTCCAACAGAGAGCTACAAAGATGCTGAGGGAACTGGAACATCTCTCTTACAAGGAAAGGATGAGAGACCTGGGGCTTTTTTGCCTGGAGAACAGAAGACTGAGAGGAGATCTTATCAATGCTTATAAATATCAAAAGGTTGGGAATCAAGAGGATGGGGCCAGTCTCTTTTAAGTGGTGCCCCATGGTAGAACAAAGGGCAACAGGCACATACTGGAACATAGGAAGTTCTGCCTAAATATAAGGAGAAACTTTGTTTTGTGAGGGTGATGTAGCACTGGAACAGGCTGCCCAGAGAGGTTGTGGAGTTCCTTCTCTGGAGACATTTAAAACCTGGCTGGATGTGTTCCTCTGCAACTTGCTCTAAGTGAACCAGATTTGATGGGGGGTTGTACTAGATCACCTGCAGAGGTCCCTTCCAATTCATACCATTCTGTGATTCTGTGAATTTTTTTTCTGATAATTTTATCATTAAAAATAATTACTCAAGTGTTTTACTTCATATTTTAAAATATACAAAACTGTTGATTAATTTGCAAAAAATTGTTTATCTTTAGGGCAGCAGTGTACAAAACACCAACAATTATTAGACAAATTCCTTGCATGAGCTTGGCAGCTAACTATGCTAAATGAATTTGCTGTATTTTTCTTTCTGCACAGCATTTTATTTTAACAGAAAATGGGTATTTTATCTTGTACAATAAAGTTGATTAATATGACTCAGTGAAGGGCTCGTTTGTATTTGTTCTCTTATCAAAACAGTGAACATATTTAAATTGAACATGCTGTGAAGTTCATGTTCTCTTGGTACTCTTTCTTTAATTGACAGGAATATCACAGCAGTCTTTTATTCTGCAGAATGACCCTTGGCCTGTGAATACTTTCATAGAAAGCAATAGGACTACCCTGAGATAAACTGTTAGCCAATATAAGGAAAAATAAGAGCTCTATATCCTGGGTGTATGTTAGATTGGATCATGGATGAGTCCTGAGAGGCTGCAGGGTGGCTAGATGAAGGCAAAGGGCACAATCTCCTCCTCCTCTCTCAGAATGCCCTGCAGGGAGACCGATCAGAGCAGCTTTTTCCTAAGAGAAGGAGGAAAATGGCACAAGGGTAGGGATCTGTCTGCCTCTTAGTGTGTCCCAGCTACTACAACCAGCTGGCTGCATGGGGAAGAGCATCCTGCAGCTCCACAGGCTGTGGTGAATTGCTTCTCTGCCCCCACCATCACAGTCATGGCATTCTAGATAGACTGGAGTGATGGGTTCCCAGCACAGTGTGAGGACAAGATTTTAAAAAGAAAATCACTGCATCTAACAGGGAGTCACTACATTATTACTAATGCCTTTGGGATTCAGTATAACAACATTAATCATGTCTTTTGCTATTCATGTATCTGTACTGTGTAATTCCTCAGGAATGCCATTGTTTTTTCAGCATTAATTAACGTTGACTGTTTGTTACAAAGTATAACCATAGAAGTGCTGTAATTTTTCTGCTTCAAAAATAGGCCCAGAAATGTGAGAACTCTTTAAACTTTCATTCTAGCATGTTAAAAAACATCCTTTAAAATAAAAGTAATTTGATGGTTGGGGGCTCTATATAATCCTGTAAGATACAAAGGAGGCCTCATCCTCCTCCTCTTCTGCCCAAGGAAGGTCCTGCTGTTCAGTGAGAGGCAGTGAGCCTTTTCATCAAACTGGCTTGACTGATTTGTTCATACACATTGCTGTCTAAAACTCCTCCCCTTTGTTTATATTTGTGGTTGTCTCTTACACAAACTCTTCTATGGGAAATATTCCGGACAAGTATCCCAATACCTGCTATGCAGATAGGGACATTCCATTCTGCTCAGCAAAAAGAGAAAAATAATTGCAAATAGATATAAACTCTGGGTGAAGGATGCAGGTGGTTGTGCAGGCGCGTGAGATACTCCACAGACAAGTAGGAGAAATGTTACGACATTCTAAAGGATTATTGTGTCTTACCAAATGTTATCACAGAATTTGAGCGGGAAGAGTAAAACTGGCAGGTTAAAGACAAAACAAAAGAAAACCAAACCATAAAACCCCTGTGCATTATTACAAATTTAGGGTCTATTGTAGCTGACAGGGATCTGTACTGTATTGTTTTAATTTGGTGATCCAACCAAGTATATTTGTGGGCTTCCACAGACTTACTTTCTCTGGTATTAGTAACTCCTCTTACCATAACCAAGGGCAATTTAGTTAAAGGCTTTTCCTTCTTCACATACTAGTCAACAGAGGAATGCTGTCAGCTTCACATAACCGTTCATATGTTTATATTACCTCTGTTATGCCTATGTTCTTTGAAGATATATTATTCTTGGCATTTTCCTTCAGGTTGTGATGTGCTGTGTCCCCCTTTAAAAAGACAAAATCTGGCATCTAACCCGTGGTGGTGGTTAGCCTTGCCCAACAGCCAGACTCCCACCCAAACCCCCAATAGCCTCTCCCACTCCCCCCACCTCAGCAGGAAGGGTAGAGAAATTAAAGAACAAGGAACAAAAAAACCTGTGGGCTGAGATAAGACAGGAAGATTGCTTACCAGTTACCATCACGGGCAAAATAGACTCACCCTGGGGAAAATGGACTTAGTTGAGTGACAGTTAAGATACTTAATACTTAATTGCTAATTCACATGGAGGGGGGGAGGAAGTGGGGGAGGGGGAAGGCAAACATTGAAAGAGCTCCTTCCCCTCCCTTTTTCACAGGCTCCAGACATCACTCCCAACTCTCCCCATCCCAAGCATCACAGGGGCATGGAGTGTAAGGGTATGTGGTCAGTCCTCAGTGGCTTCTTTCTGCTGCTTCCTCCTCACACTTCCTGCCTTCTTCAGCAAAGATACTAACCACAAGCTGCAGTTCCCTCAGGAATATCCACCTGCTGCAATTCAGGTCCTCTGCAGGCTGCAGTATGGTTATCTACTCTGCTATGGATACCTCCTCTTTCTCCCCTTCTTCCTCTTCCTTTCACCTTGGTGTTCCCTGTGCTGTTTATCCCCCCTGTTGTTCTCTCCTCCTCTTTCCCTCCAGCCTTTTCTGCCCTTTCTTAGATATGTTTTCACAGAGTCACCACCATCTTGGCTGAGGGGCCCAGCTGTGCCCTGCGGTGAGTCTGCTGGAGCCGGCCGGAACTGGCTGTGTCTGGCATGGGGCAGTCCCCAGTCTCCCCTGACAGAGGCTCCTGCAGCCCCAGCTGCCAGCACCTGGGCACAAACACCCAAAACAGCTCTGTTCTTTCTATTTTCTTTGAGTAGATTCTTGAATTATTTGGTCGACAGCCGTGCCATCCTCTTTGGATTAGGCAGGCAGAAAAATCCAGACAATCCGGATGTTAAAACACATAAATTACTGCAGGCAACTGACAGGTATTTTAACTGGAAGTGAAGATAGTGGGTGACTCTTAAAGGATCAGAGTGGTATTTTGAAAACCAATTGCTTGGAAGGGATTTAGGGAACAGATGCTGGAGAAGGGTTACGAGGGGTCAGTGAAGTGTAGAGTCAAGGCAGGGCGTAGGACAAGGAGGAGACAAAAATCTGCAGGAAACCAAGGCTTTCTGCTCCTGCTGCCCCTGAGTCAGGAACTGTGGGCCATGAAGCCCACCTTTGGCAGAAGCAGCAACAGCAGCTGCTCGGCCTAACCCAAGCCTATCCCTATATTCACTAATGCCAGAGACACAATATGCAGGACGTATTTCTTTGTATTATTGAGACTCGTGAGATAATATCGTATTGCTTGAAAAGTTCATCATAATTTGTTCCTGATGTTCAGTGCTGAGAGAGTCAATAAATACCAGACTGAGCAATGCCATCATTGATACTGTATATGGTGGAACATGCAAAAGATGCAGCATTTCCATAACAAATTTTGCTCCTGTTTCCATTATGAGCCTTTTACAAACTTAAAGCTACACATTCCTCTAAAGAAAGTGTATTTGTTCATCACATCCCAATATAGTTCAGTTTTCAACTGAGTTATGGATAAATATTTTAGATTTGTTCATAGACCACACTGACAATGTAACCTGAAAAGGGAAAACATTGTAAAACCATGATTATCTGAAAGTAATCCCAGTGGAATAATGTATATATCTTCTACTCGGGCAACAACCATCATAGGTTTTGTGATATTAGAAGCATGGCAGAAATCTCTAATGTGAAAAACAACAGGTCCTATTCTTTGTCTATGTTTGCAAGCATAAAATATCCAAAGAGCATCTGATAGATGTCAGAAGAAGTTTGGTCATGATTCAGAGCTTGCTCCTCAAATTTGCTAAGGTGTGAATCTTGTTTGTTTCATAGAATCTATCATTTTTTAACTAACTTTTGAAATATGATTTTAACTCTAATTCTAGAGTATGTTATGCCTAACTATCACAGAAAATTTCTCAGGGAAAAGCAGACATGGAAAAGAATTTTTGAGGCACATGAAGACACAGTTATTTGACTGCAATTGAGTACTAATTGAGATAATTGAGATAATACTATGTAATCATCATTAATAAAAATGGATGCACTTCCATTAGATGAGTGGAGTTATTCTCATTTAATTAGCTAGCGATCTGGCTTGTGCACATTTACAGCCTTTATCCAATTTGCTAGGGAAGGTTCGTATCTTCTGATCTTAGTTACAGTGTCAAAGAAAACACACAGCCCAGACCAATTCTTGATGTTTCTTGCAAGTGGCTCAGAGAAAGAAGTCATTTTCCAAATGGGAGGCCGAATGGGTTTTGACTAGGCTTATGTACAGCACAAAATTGATCATTCATTATGGATAAAAAAAAAAGGTAGTTTAAAAGCTCTTTCTTTTGTTTGATTTGATATTGAAAAACTATTTGTGCAAACAAATATCGAATTCGGAACTGCACAATTTGAAAATCTGTATTTAAAGTGCACAAAAATAATATA